>PVJI01004424.1:0-10578 GCA_004026765.1 Micronycteris hirsuta | reverse complement strand
ACATTTGTTTCAAGAATGTTCATGATTAGCCACTTAAACTTTTATATATGAGCTGCCTTAAAGTCTTTGTCACGTAATTTCAACATGTGTATCATGTTGGCATTGGTGTCTGTTGACTCTCTTTTCCTGTGCGAATTGAAATTCTCATGGTTCTTGGTATATTGAGTAATTTTGGAATCTAGTCTGGATATTTTGAGGATTAGATTATGAGACTTCAGTTGTATTTAAATCCTATGGAAAAAAAATTTTTTTTAAAGCAGGCTATTGAACTGGTTTGTTTCAGGCTGCAAGTTCCAGCCTTCCTTCCCCGGGGGCTATTCTTTCAATATCAATTTCCTTTTCAAAGTCATTGTAGCAGTCTGGCTCTCTTCTGGGTGTGAGTCACACAGGGTCAATCTGCGATTTGTGCAGTCATCTATTAGTTCCATTCTCAACACCTTTGGTATGCGAATTGCAATCCGATCCACACATTTTTAGCTTGGTGACGATCCCTGGAAATCATGAGCAATGTTACAGGGTCAGTTTCTGAGCATCTCTGTCTCTGCACTGTCCCTGGTCCATTTAAGTTCCTTAGATCCTTTAGGCTCTGCTGTGTCCTTCTCTGGCCCAAGCAGCAGGAGGACAAAGAAGCCACGGGGGCTGACCTCAGCCTCCTGTAATCACAGGTCCAACAAACGGATGGAAAGAGCTCCCTCCCTCAGAGTTTCACTCTTGCTGACCTGCACTCCTGGAATGGCCTGGGGGCAAGGGCCTGGGAAAAATGGCAAAAAAAAAAAAAAAAAGGAAGAAAGAAAAAACAAAATTAGGGAATTTCCATATTCTCATGCATATTCAAAATATTAGTTTTTGTTCCATGAACCAGAATTAGAGGGCTTCTAGAGATTTCTCCTTCATCTCAGCACTCGTTTCTAGGTTTCCAGCTATGTTAAGTTCAGGCCAGGGGGTACTTCTGGAACATAAATGGTGTAAACCCTCGGCCACTTCAGATTCCAGTGGTCTTCTGTGATTTGCCTGCTGCTATTTACTTGCCAGAGTATTCAAATATGTAGTTGCTTTCTATCATTTCTCTAGGTTTTTTAGTTTTATTTAGTAGAAGAGGTGGGTGAAGTATGCTTAATGCATTTCACTCAGAACCAGAAGTCTGACCTCTAATCCATTATGCTTTTTGAACGAGGTAGGGGATGGCATTGATTTCCTCCTACACTATAGTAGTCCTGCATGTGAATGGTGAGCACTGTGTTAATTTCTGCATTGTTCATTAGTCTTACGTGGCTTTGCAATCTGAATGATCATGAACCATAGTTAGGTTTTTATGTATATAGGAATATAATTATCTAGGTGAGGGGGTAAAAATTTAGGCGCTGGCTGGTGTAGTTCAGTGGATTGAGTGCGGGCTGGGAACCAGAGGGTCCCGGTTTGATTCCCAGTCAGGGCACATGCCTGGGTTGCGGGCAAGGTCCCCATGAGGGCCATGTGAGAGGCAACCACACATTGCTGTTTCTCTCCCTCTCTTTCTCCCTCCCTTCCCCTCTCTCTAAAAATAAATAAAAATCTTAAAAAAAAATTTAAAGGTATATAACACATGAGTGTATACATATATATGCTCACATGTACACACATAATGATGATTTTGATGAGCTTAATTTAAAATCAGACTAATCCTTCAGTGATTGTATAATTGTCTTCAACTCAAGGAGCAGCATGCTGTACTTAATATGTCATTTCTAGTCTAAAGGATTAAACATTAGTAATCCAAGAATGAATCTCTCTGTCAAATGTTTGAGATGAACACTTTAATTTTTCTACTGCACCGTGTTCCATTTTCTTGACAATTAACAGAGAGGAAACTTATAATGATGATTAAAAACAGCTAAAGGAGTTAGTGGTAGAGTTAGAAAACTGTGTTTTGAATAGTAAAATTTAGCCTGTTTTCAAAATTGATCAGAAGATGAGATTCTGCTGCTTTGTGACTCTTAATCATGGATCAACCAAGGAGCAGAGAAGAGTTTAATACAGGGAATTGGGTTTAAATGATTAAAAGTCCTGGAGGAGCAAATGCAGCTCGAGGACTGCAGGAATATGACTGCCGCGGCCTGACTGTGTGTCCATCTGTCCCAAGTCTGTCCGGTCAGTCCCCACAGGAGAGCTCAGCTCTCTGCGGCGTTCACTGCAGGGGCCTGTGGTATGGCGCTCTGCCCAGGTCTGCCGCTAATATCACTGCGCCAGAGGCAAGTGGACTCCACCTCCTCCAGTTTTATCTGACTGTCTCTCACTGAAAGAATCTCAACCCAGAATCTTGCAGGCAAAGGTGTCTGAGAAATGTAGTTTCCAGGCTTCAAGCCCCTATGATAGGGTTAGAGCTTAGAAAAATAGGGATGGTGCTACTTAATATAAATATTTAGTTGCTTGACATTTTAAAATTTGTTTTTTATCATATAATGTGTTGTCTGGTAAATGCTGCCTGAGGGTAGGAATCGGTTTCATATTCTTTATAACTCCACAAAGCATACCATGGAACCCTGTGCTTGCTTAGTATTCTTTTCCTATAATTTTGACCCAAGTGCGAAATGTGCTTTCAGTGAGAGAGTGCTGTTATTTACCTCTGGTTGGTTCCAGAGCCATCGGCTGAAAAATATGTGGGAGCATTCTCTTTCGTCCCTGGTTCAAAAGCCAGAGAAATTTAAGGTTATGTTCCATAGAACTCTTGGGCTAGGTCATCAGTATACATCACATTTATCTACTTTTTATAGAACAAAGTTATCTTTCTTACAAGACGAAGACATTGGAGGCCAAAGTGTGTACAGGTAGGTCGATCAGTAGTTACCGGAGTGGTCTCACATCTGCTGTTCGGGGGCTGTTCTGTGCACTCCCTGTTTAGTCAGGAGAGGGGAAGTGTCTCACTTGCCCTCCCAGAAGTAGCAAAAAAAGATCAAAGCATTCTGCTGTTTAAAAAAAACAAAAACAAAAACCCCTTATCTTTTGTACTGTGAGTATTAAAAAGTAATTTAAAAAAAAGTCACATAAAACCTAACTACTTAAATACTGTAGAGAGTTTGCATATTTCTA
This sequence comes from Micronycteris hirsuta, assembly GCA_004026765.1. NCBI lineage: Eukaryota > Metazoa > Chordata > Mammalia > Chiroptera > Phyllostomidae > Micronycteris > Micronycteris hirsuta. Next base: position 7,512 of record PVJI01004424.1, on the reverse strand, counting down.
GCATATTTCTGTTTTCAGTCTTTTTCTTTTATGGTTTGTTTGCATAGATTATTGAATTTTCATGACGCTTTTACTGCTGTGTAATATTTCACTAATTAGATATGGCATGATTTACACTTCCTTATTTTTGAACATTTTTTTGCCACTATAAATAATACTGCATAACATATTATGCCTAAATTTTTTCATATTGGTCATTATTTCCTTAAGAAAAAGTTACAGAAGCAGAGCAACTGGGGACAAGTAAAGGAAGCATTTTTCTTTGATATTTTAAATAATTTTTTCTTTGAAGTATAGTGTAAAGGCTGAAAAGTACACAAATCGTAAGTTTGAAGCTCAGTGACTATTATAGATTCTTTCATAGGCTGCACTGAATCATTGCCAGCACTTTGGAAACCACCTTCACGCCTTTCCTTCGATTAGCTTTTCAAATTATTATTTTTAATCCTTACCCTAGGATAAGTTTTTACTGATTTGAGAGAGAGAGAGGGAGAGAGAGAAACAGATTGATCTGTTTCTGTTGCCTCCTGTAAGCTCCCCCACTGCTGATCAAGCCTCCAACCCATGTATGTGCCCTGACCAGGAATCGAACTAGCAACCTCTTTTGGCATTTGGGTCGATGCGCCAGCTAACTGAGCCACCTGGCTAGGGCCCCTTAGATTAGTTTTTACCAGATGTTGAAGTATGTATAAACGGAGTATCATTGTATTCTTTTGAGTTTGGCTCCCCAACCCCGCATCCTACCACACACACCCAACACCATGTTTGAGAGGCTTAAAGATGTTATCACATTTATTTTAGTCGCCATATTAAATTAACTTATGCTGATACTATTAATGGACATAGGTTGTTTGTAGCTTTTGGGATTATGAATAATGATGTTATTAACACTTTAATACAAATCTTTTGTTAGATATGTGTACAGTTTTGCTAGTCTGTATACACATGCACACAAACATACCTGCTCTATGACCAGAATTGCTGGGTCATTACGTTTTCATCTACTCAACTTTTAATAGGCATTACCAAACAGACTTGGAAGCTAGCTGTGCCTTTTTATTAGCACTAAAAGGGCATGAAGTTTCTTATTGCTCTACATCCTTGTCAGCATTTGGCTTTATTCGACTTGTTCATCTTAGCTATTCTGGTGGGTGTGCAGTAATATCTCATCATTGATTTAATTTGCGTTCCCCTCTAACGGCTAATGAAGTTGACAGGCTTTTCTTATATTTAGTGGACAGATTATGACCCTCTTTATGAAGAACTTATTCAAATTTCTTGCCCATTTTTATTGAATTTTATTTTTTTGACTTCTAAGGGTTCTTTGTATACTTTGGAAGTGAACCCTTTGATAGTTAAGTGTGTTACAAATATCTTTGCCCACTCTGGTTTGCCTTTTTGCTCTCATAATGGTGCCTTTTGATGAAGAGAAGATATTAATATTAATGTGCTCAAATTCATCAGTCTTTTTCTTTGTGATTAATGTCACTCGTGTGCTATTTAAGCGATTTTTTTCTACTCCCACATCATAGAGCTGTTCTCCTATGTTTTCTGAAAAGTTTTATTATTATTTTTATTTTTTACATTTTTTATTGTTGTTCAAGTACAGTTGTCTCCATTCCCCCCTCACTCCCCCCACCCACCCCTCCCCACTTTATTATTTTATTTTTCATATGTAGATATACAATCCACTCAGAATTGCCTTTTATGTATGCTCTGAAATAAAGGAGTTTTCCAAGATGGACTTAAAAATTGAACCAGACATTTGTTAAAAATGCCATTTTGCCCCAAATGCTCTGCGGGGCTACCTTCATCATAAATCAACTTCCCTCACTTGTAGGCTCCTTCTCATCTCATGGTAGAACCTGAAATGCTCTGTGTGCCTCACTTCTCTTCAGGCTGGGTCTCCCCACTGCCCTCCTCCCCTCAAGCCGGGCTCTGCACGTTTCATTAGCTTTGTGGCGCTTTGCTGTAGGAGTTCAGTTGGAAGATGAGTACGTACCAAAAATATGCGGTGTTACCACTTCTACCTGGTTCCTTTATGAATTTGGCATTCAGGTTATGTCACTTACCTAAAAATGACTGACATTGTAGACTTCTTTAACAGTTCTATAAAACTTATATGCTGTGGTTTTTAAAATTATTTCTCATTATTTATTATACACATACTGACTCAAATAATTTCCAGCCATCATCTTTAGCTCTTAGTTATCCCCTGTGCCACCCCCCGCCACCAGAACTGTCTGAAAGAAGGGAGATTAATTTAATATGATTGTGCCTTCCCATGACCTCTTTTCATTGTTTGTTTGTTAAAGGCAGTTTATAGTCAGTAACGTTAGCAGTGAAAGAAGTAGTGAAAGAGGGAGGGATCCTTGTGAAGAGCGGGGTGGGGGACTGGGGGTATGGGGGGGTTGGAGAAGGAGCAGAGAATTGGACTAATCCACAAAGTAATTAGCTTATTCTTAAATAATCTGTGACCAGCTTTGAGAATGGGTTAAGAGTGCTTCGGAGGGTTTATTTTATGAAACTGACCTTAAAATTCATCCATTTTTCATAGATATATTTGTATTCTCTAATTTTGCTTTTGGAAGCCTTCAGGTAGCCTCTGTCACGCACAAGCATTAGTGTTTCATTTCTTCTCATATCCTGATATGAACTTGCAGAAAAGAAAGCTTCATCAAAAAATTGTCCTGAGTTTGCTATATTTTAAAAAATAATTAGGAATATTAAAAAGAAACAAGGATAAACATGGCAAATAGTGTTTCAAAAAGAGCCATTAGCATCTTTTACTCTGAACTAGTTGGTCACTGTGCATGTATATCTTTGCTAAAGGTTAACTAAATTGTTTAGACATCGTTAATGGTTGGTCATTCATCTACTGGTTTGTACCCAGCTGATTAATGTCCTAGATTTCTGGAGAAAATTCCTTTAATTGCTTATTATAAACTGAGAGTGGCTGATTTTATGAAACAAAATTGCTTTATGAAGTTCTTGGCTACCCAGGGAGTTAACTAATATCAGTCTATATGAATGAAAAAGAGCTCTTGATTCTTTGAAATGAAGAGGAATTTAGTTTTTTACCACAATTGGTATAACCCTGGCAATTTATGAAACTATTTTTCATTTTGTTTGCTTCTACAAATACATAGCAGTGCTTCGAACCAGGGCATTATGCTTTTAGAAAGGAGGACTTGGGCCCAGAGGCATTCAGCTGGAAAGTTCCAAGTAACAATAGCTAAAGTTTACTGAGTGCTTACTGTTTTCTAACGACTTTTCTAAGTGCTTTATGAATATCAAATTTTTAAATTTTCACATTAGTTCAACTAAGGAGGTATTATTATCCCTGTTTTGCCCTTGGGAATCTTGAGTCATGGAGGAGATGAAGAACATGGTCTCAAGATCCTTGGTAACTGCAGAGGCCATTTAAATCCAACCTGGACTTCAACTGCTAGTCTAACAGGCTTCAACCCATGTGGGTTTTTAAAAATTATGTACAGATTTTATTTATTTATTTTTAGAGAGAGGAGAAGGGTGAGTGAAAGAGAGGGGGAGAAACATCCACGTGAGAGACAAACATCAATTGGCTGCCTCCTGCACGCACCCCGACCGGGGACTGAACGCACAAATCAGGCAGGTACCCAGACTGCGAATCAACTGGAGACCCCTCACCCCATGTGACGTCCGTCGTCCACCCAACCTGCCCACACCAGTCAGGGATTTTTCTCTTTTTTTAAATTGGAGTATAATTGACTTACAATGTTATTGGTTTCAGGTGTACAGCATAGGGATTTGACATTTGACTACCTTGTGAAATTATCACCACAATGTCTAGTTACCATCTGTCACGGTAAACGTTAATACACCGAAATTGACTATACTCACTGTGCTCTGCATTATATCTCCGTGACTTATTTTATATAGGAAGTTTGTATCTCTCGATCCCTTTCACCCATTTGCTGCCCACACCCCCACAACCACCAGTCTGTTCTTTGCATGTGAATCTGGATTAATTTTTGTTTTTGTTTTTTAGATTCCATGTGTAAGTGTAATCATTGGTATTCGTCTTTCTCTGCCTGATTTATTTCACTTAGAATACTACTCTCTAGGTTCATCCATGTTGTTGCAAATGGCAAGATTTCATTCTCTTTATCACTGTGACACACACATCACATCTTCTTTATCCATTTATCCATTGATGGAAACAGGTTGTTTCTACATCTTGGCTATTGTAAATAATGCTGCAGCGAACACAAGGGTACATACATCTTTTCATGAATTGTTTCAATATTACATTTCACCCAGCAAAAAAGTGGAAATGCCTTGTGTGTGTGTGTGTGTTTCTGACCTTGTCCTGGGTTCTCCAGGGAAGGAGAAAGAGGCTGGTTTGGTCAACGCCTCAGGGACTGCAGCCTGGAGTCAGCCTGGGGACGTGCACAGTGCTGCTTCTAGTGTAGCTGGAGAGGGCTCACCGACAGGGTCATTTTGTTTGCACCTCACAGTTTACTTCTGACCCAAGGAGGGAAGGAAGGTGAATTCCTGCAATGGGGTAGAACCCTAGGACCTGCTCTTGTCCTTGGATTTGGTCTCTGAGGCACCGGATTTCTAGCCAATGCATTCAATTAATTCTCCCAGTTTTTGCTTGCTCATTTAGTCTCATGGTGCGAGCGATGCCTGGAGTGTTCTCACTGGGCATCAAGTTCCTTGTGGACTTTCCTTGCAACTGTCAGTCATCTTATTGGGCATTGCTGGTGTTTTCAAGGGTCCTTGGCTCATCCTGGTGATGTCTTAGAAGCTCAACAGTAGAGAAATGATAATCAATTATATCATTCCTACATGATGGAATTATACTGTTTTTCATTCTTTATTTTCCATTTAAATTTTTTTATTTTTCAATTATAGTTGACATGCATTATTATTAGTTTCAGGTGTGAACCCCAGTGATCAGACATTACATAACTTACTAAGTGATCGTCCTGATAAATCTCACACCCATCTGGCACCATACAGAGTTATTAGAATATTATTGACTGTATTCCCATTGCTGTACTTTATATCCCCAGGGCTGTTCTTTAACAACCAGTTTGTAAATCTTAATCCCTTCACCTTTTTCACCCAACCCTTCCAACCCTCACCCCCTCAAAATCTGGCAACCATCAAAATGTTTTCTGTATCTGTGAGTATGTCTGCATGTTTGTCTATTTTTGTATTTTAGATTCAGTTGTTTATAGATATGTATTTATTGCCACCATTCACATTTTTTATCTTTTTTTCTTCCTTTTCTTTTTAAAGAAGACCCTTTAACATTTCATATAATACTGGTTTGGTGGTAATAAACTCCCTTAACTTTTTCTTGCCTGAAAAGCTTTTTATCTGTCCTTCAATTCTAAATGATAACTTTGCTGCTAGAGTAATCTTGGTGATAGGTCCTTGCTTTTCATCACTTTGAATATTTTGTGCCAGTCTCTTCTGGCCTACAGAGTTTCTGTTAAGAAATCAGTGGACAGTCTTATGGTAGCTCCCTTGTAGTTAACTAATTGCTTTCTCCTGCTGTTTTTAAGATTCTCTCTTTGTCTCCAATTTTAATGATGATGTGTCATGGTTTGGGCCTCTTTGGATTCACCTTATTTGGAACTCTCTGTGCTTCCTGGACTTGTATGTCTATTTCCTTCACCAAGTGAGGGAAGTTTTCTGACATTGTTGTTTGAAATACGTTTTCAATTTATTTCTCTCTCTCTTCTCCTTCCAACACCCCCATGATGTGAATGTTGGTATGCTTGAAGTTGTCCCAGAGGCTCCTTATACTATCCTTCTATTTTTGGATTCTTTTTTCTTGTTTGATTAGTTTTTTTTTTTTTTGCTTCCTTATATTCTAAATTACTGATTTAATTCTTGGCTTCATCTACTCTATTCTACTGTTGATCCCTTGTAAATTATTCTTCATTTCAGTTAGTGTGCCTTTCATTTATGACTGGTCCTTTTTTATGCTGTTGACGTTCTCACTAAGTTCACTGAACATACTTATAACCAGTGTTTTGAACTCTGCATCTAGTAGATTGCCTGTCTCCGTTATGTTTAGTTTTGTTTTGTGGGTTTTTTTTTGAGTTTTGTTCTGTCCTTTCATTTTAGATGTTTCTTTGCCTTCTCATTTTGACAGCCTTCCTGTGTTTGTTTCTATGTATTAGGTAGAGCTGCTGTGAGTCCCTGTCTTAGTAGAGTGGCCTAATATAGTAGGTGCCCTGTAGGGTCCAGTGGCACAGCCTCCTCAATCCCCCAAGCTGGGCACTCAAGGTGCATCCCTCTTGTGGGCTGTGTACACTCTCCTCTTGCAGTTGAGCCTTGGTTTCTGTTGGCAGGTCAATGGGAGCGATTTACCCCCAGGACAATCAGCTTCAAGGATTGTCTGTGAACACAGACCTCTCACCACTGGGGAGAAACAGCTGGGCTCTGGTGGCCTCTGAGTTTGCGCCCTCAGCGTGTCAGTTGTAGAAGTTGTTGGGTGATGATGCTTTGACATGATCTGAAGTTCTAGATGTGCTGGCTTTGGGGTCTCCTGGGAGGTACTGGCCAAGATCAGTTGCTGCCGATATTTGGCCAAGGCCCACCCAGCATGAGCTACAGAGCAATCTGCAAATAGCTGCTACTTGTGCTGGGCTTGGAGGTGCCTAAGAGAGGCCAAGATGGGAACCAAGGCCAGCTGCTGCTAGTGCCAGGCCTGCAGCCATTTAGCAAGGTGTACAGGGCAAGCTAAGGCCAAATGCTCCTTGTTTGATAGATTTTGGGGAAATCTGAAGCATAAGCAAAGACAGATCATTTGTATGGAAAAGCCAGTGGGAACAGTTTGGTTGGGCCAGAAAATTGAGTGGCGTGGGCCCTCAGGGTATCACCAGGGTGTGGTGAATAGGGTGAGCCAGGTTGATGGAGTCTCAGATATGGTGCGGAGGGCTCTGTGGGGAGAGGGCTTATCACAGGGATAATGGCGTCTGCCAGCACTTCTATCTGGGAGAAAGCTGCCCCCCAGCTCTCAGCCTGATGCCAGACACTTTCAGTTCCTTGCTGTGTGTCTCTGGTGCCTTTCAAGCTGCTGCCCCAGTGCGGGAGCTCAGAGCAAGTGAGTCTGAGTAAGCTTTGTGCAGGCCCTTTAGAGGAAACTTCCTGGGACTCCAGAAGCCCTCCTCAATCCTCACTGCTTTTACAGACAGAAGTTATGGAGATTTCTCTTCCTGGCACTGGAACCCTGGGATGGGGGGCCTGGTTTGGGGCTGAGGTCCCCTTGCTTCTCTGTGGGACCTCCACAGCTGAGATATCCCTCCCAATTTTTATCTGCCACAATGGGATGTGGGAACAGCCGTATCCATGTCTCTGCTCCTCCTACCAGTCTCAGTGTGGCTTCTTCAATTCCCTAGTTGTAGGACTTCCATTCGGCCAGATTTCAAGCAGTTCTCAATGATGGCTGTTCTGTAGTTTAGCTGTAATTTTTTTTTTTTGCCACGAGGTGTGTTTTATTTTTATTAA
>PVJI01004423.1:0-108518 GCA_004026765.1 Micronycteris hirsuta | reverse complement strand
GAAGTTCTTGTTCATTATCTGTTCAAAAATATGTTCAATTTCTTGGTGTTCCTCTTGTCCTTCTGGCAGCCCTATGATCCGGATGTTGGGTCGTTTACAAATGTCTCTGAGGTTCCTGAGTCCCTCCTCATTTTTTTGAATTCTTGTTTCTTCCTTCTGGTCCACCCCATTGGTTTGAGTCCCAGCTTCCTTTTTTTCCTATTGGTTCCCTGTAAATCTTCCTCCATTATCTTTATCGTATTGTTCAACTATTTCTTCCAGTTTTGTGAGCATCATGATTACCAGTGTTTTAAACTGGGCATCTGTTAATTTGGCTATCTCTTTGTCCGTTAGTTGTCATTTGTTCTGATCTTTCGTTTTGGCCATTTTCATTCTTTTTTATCTCGGCATACCTGTCGGAGTATTAGGTGTTTGTCGGTGCCTGGTAACCTGGGTCGCTTTTTTGTGGTTTCCTCTGGGGGCGGGGCCTGGGAGGGAGCAATGGTGTCTGCCATTCACCACCACTCCCTATCACCCTCTGCTCACCAGTTCCCCACTGCCTTTTCCGCCAGTCTCGGCCCTGCTGATTCCCACTGGCCTCTCCAGTTACACCGCCGGCCTGCGAGGTTCACCCATTGTTCGGGGTAGTGTTTTGTTTAGGCGCTCCCGGGGTGAGTTCCTCCAGGCAAACTGCCTCTCACTCTGCTCCTCCGCTCGGTTCTGCCCCGTTTACCAGCCTGGATGTACGTCCTCCCCAACTTCCTGGGTGTCGGACTTCCCTTCAGTTCGATTCTGTCCGTTCTGGTTGTTTATTTTTCGCTATTGAGTTCGTTGTTTAAACTCTCTGGTTGTGAGCAGCGGTGCAGTGTGTCCACCTACGCCACCATCTTGGCGGAAGTCCTCTAAATTTTTTTTAATCCTCACCCGAGGATATATTTATTGATTTGAGAGAAACATTGATGTGAGAAACATGGATCGGTCACCTCCCATACGCACCTTGACCAGGGATCAAACCCACAACCTAGGTGCGTGCCCTGACTGGGGATCAAACCCACAAACTTTTGGTGCATGGGACAATCCCCCAACCAGCTGAGCCACCTGGCCAGGGCAAGTAATTTTTTTTAAAAATGATCATTAAGGCTCTGACCAGTGTTGCACATCCCACAAAGTGAAAGGTTGCCAGTTTGATCCCTGTTCAGGGCACATGCCTGGGTTGCTGGTTCGGTCCTGGTCGGTGCAGATTAGCTATTACACTGGACTTTTTGTGAACTTCGTGGTGTGAGCCTGAGCACCAGGCCTTGTGTCATGTGTAGTGACCCCACTTGTACAAGCCACCGTAGAGCCAGCCCCAAGGGCCAGCAGGTTTCTCTGTCCCATTCCAATATGAGCAACAGGTAACAAAGAAAGGGAAAGTGAGAGTTCAGAAACTAACAGGTGGTCTGAGCAGGGGTCAGGAGCTGTCCCACCAGCCAGCCTCTCTCCCCTTTCCTCACTGGATCCCAGGGGTTAGGGGTTGGTCAATGGCTCAAAAGCCACACGAACTGCTGGGACCAGCTGGGACTTATATTTGATGTGCATTCTGCCTAACAAGTATCCTTCAGATTCTACAGATGGGAAACAGGACTCTAACGTCCTCATGTTCTATTTGGTAATTATCCTATTCAGTCCTTTTCCCTTCTATGTTGTGAATTTTGAGCTCAGACTTGCTTCTCTTTACCATTCTCCCATACTAGCAGAATTTCAAATCTGGCTTTGAAAAGGCCTTCCCAACTGCTGGTGAAAAAAGTCTCAGCTGCTGAAAAGCAAATACTATTCAATGTCATACAAATGCTCTCGCCAATGTTATTTTTAAGGAGTCTTTCAAGACTTCTGGACTTCAGAGACTGTTACGATGTCCTGGGAAAACGATCTTTAAAGTCTATAATTCCAATTGGTTATTTAATAATCTGTAGTCCTGGTAGCACTATTTAAATAGATATGCTAGGTGTTCTGGAAGCTGTGATTTTTCATTCTTAAGCCAGGAGAGGGTCATTAGTGACCTCCAAAGTCGTAAGTGCATGGAGGTAAAAATGAATAAAAACTCTAACTTTATTGGATTTAGAGAGAATTTGACAGTTTAATGTTTAAGTTAACCTTATTAGCAATAAAGCTGCAACTGTTTAAATGTCTGGTGGTTAAAGATACTCTTTTGTCTTCAGCAAACCTGTGGAGAGGACTGACCCCCAAGCCGTGTGGCTAAGGGGGAGTGCAATCACCCTGCAACAGGGCCAGGGCCCAGTCCGTGCAACCAGGACAGCGTAGAACAGGCGCAGGCTCTTGGGCCTCCAAGTAGCCAGGGAAGGTCTTTACCTTTAAGGGGCAAAATAGGCATTCCTGTTAAGATAACTTTCTGGTCCTCTTCCCATTGCGGTGGATGAGAAGTCTCCATGATTTCACTAAGACGGCAGAGGTGAGAAAGGAGGGTGAAGGTCCCATTGCACCCAGACACCTTTTCACAGTCCAATGTCAAAATAGGGGCCACTGGATTCAGAGTGAAACTTATTTGAACACGAGGGTTCTGAGAATTTGGGAGTTCCAGATCCAAAGTCCCATTCTCTACTTAGCTTCCATTTCCAAATGAAAATGAAGACGCAGTTGCTAAGTAGAGCACGTAAGAACTGTAAATGCTACATCTGCTCACTTAGAAATCCGAAGTCCATGGTAACTGAGGAAGGTGGAAGGAAACCCATTTTAAGCCTTCCTTCACAGGAACTCTGAACCAGAGCAGGACCTGAGAAAAAAAGGCTGGATAAACATTGGTAATAATAAGACCAACCAGGAGAAAACTAATTAGAAAGAACCTATATTCTTAACTATAGAGCTCATAAGCCTTTAAAATTACTTAGTATAATCAGTACAAGTTGAAGGAAGACCAGGACAGGGGCCCCAAAGTCATTCCTGCACTCATGCATTTGGCTATAGTTTTTATCCAGCCCAGAAACACAAAGCATCCCCCTCTTTCCAAATGGCTTATCACCTCAGTTTTATAAACTGAAAATCCTACTTGTGGGCACAGGGTCAGCATGTTAAGGAATCAGGACATCTGGGCAATTGTCTGCTGGTGAGCCCCCTAATTTCATAGCCCCAGGTAAGGTAACTGTGGTCCTCTTTGGCTCCTTCTCACTGGCTCTGGACACCCCATTCACTTCCTTCTTTCCGTTCTCCCCATGACTAGCTGTACATTTCACAGCTTTCCGCTTTCTTGCTGTCCACTCTAATGTAAAAAAGCTTCTAGAGGTTTTTCTGCTGATCACTACAGAAATACAATGGGGAATTAGAGCCTGGTCTATATTTCCAGTTTTCCTTTGTAGGTATCTGGGAACCTCTTTTCTACCATACTGTCTTATCAAGGGTGGAGTTCAATTGCATCCCATTCTTACATACTTTCTTCAACACTTGGGGTGGCAGACTCCTTTTCTACTTAATTCAAATCTTTTGGTGATAGATCAACACTCAAAAATTTATACCCACTTGGTTTGTGGCAGCAAAATACAATGTGAAGATACTCATCAGAATGAGAAACTGAGATTTCTCAGAAATACAAAATATTTGGCTCTTTGAACCTAAAGTTCTTCATTCACTTGCTTGTATTTAAACACGTTTGGTTAAACATTTGTCTTTAACTCTAATTTTGCTTTACTGTAGGAGTTTAACACTTCCCAACTGCTTATATGTGTCCCTTGACAGAGGTCATTGAAGATATGAGAGGGAAGACTAAGAAAGAGGAAGCCAACATAAATAGAAGTACTAACCTCTCCCATACCCTCTCCCCCTGAAGAAGCAGTCAGAGTGGAGTGTGGGAAGCCTGGAAATGTAATATATATTTAGAAGCGCATTCACAGACTACTGGGATTCCTGAGATTCTCCATGTTTTCAAACTTCAGATACAATTATAAATTAAAGACGCCCGGATGGCGTGGCTCAGTGGATTGAGGGCTGGCCTGCGAGCCAAAGGGTCATCAGTTCGATTCCTAGTCAGGGAATATGCCTGGGTTGCGGCGGCAGAGCCCCAGTTGGAAGCATGTGAAAAGCAACCCATCCACGGGTTTCTCACACATTGGTGTTTCTCTCCCTCTCTTTCTCCCCCCTTCCCCTCTCTCTAAAATAAAATAAAATAAAAGAGTATCTGACAGTTAAAAAACGTAATATAAAGACCTAAGGAAACACTGAGTAAAAGAAGCACGAACAAGAAACTTGAGCTCAGAGGTGTGTCTATCCCGACACACTCTGCTCTCCAGTCTGACGCTCCGGAACGTAGGGCACGGGACTGCGGAGGACGGCTGGTGAGGCAGACACTGCAGTTAAGCCTTCCAGTCCGGCCGACTGGGGTCACACGCAAGTCCTTAGTCGGTGAGATGACTTCCACAATTCTGTAGCATCACGTCCGTGCAATGCCTTCCGACGGCAGCCCAAGGGCTTCCACTTTTCGTATCTGCAGCCTGCGTCCAAATCTTCGAAGGTCGCCTGCTCCCGGGAATAGGATGTTTCTCCACCTACCACCTCTCCTTGAAGTATACGCAGGGGTGAAGGCTTGCGAGTGGGGGATGAACGGGCCTGGAAGGGGCAGTCGAGGGGCACCGACAACCCGCACACGGGGAAACGCGCGGCCGGTGTCGACCCCGCCGGGAACTCGGGACCCGCAGCCGCTCCCCGCAGGCGCTGGCGACATGGCTCAGCAACGGACAAGAAAGAGCAGAGGGTGACGTACTGGTCGCCTGCTCTCCAGCGCGTACAGTGGAACAACTCGTGTGGAGCAACGGAACCCCGCCCCGCCCACCAGGTCGCGTCAGCCCCGGCCCGGCCCCGCCTCCCTGCCCCCGCCCCGCCCCCGGCCGACTCCAGGGCCTCTCTAGGCTGCGGAGCCGGAACTCCGTCTCTGTGGGTCTCCCCCGGACAAGGCGTACCGCGCAGCTCCAGGCTTTCGCCGCGGTGAGAATGCGAGGTGGCGTTCCTGTGAGGCTTGGCTTAATCCCGGTGCAGATTTTGTGTGAATCATCTTTTAAAACACTTTTTCCCATTGTAGTTCCCTTGGACATCAAAAGGAAATCGAAAGAAAAAAAAAGCAATCAAAACTGTTAACGTTTTAGTGAATTTTACTCCGATAATTTCCTACACATAGTTTGATATGTTTGTGTTTTTGTCTTCTCCAATTTTTTCACTTAATGCTGTCACGAAGCGCCCGATCCCGCGTTGTAATAGTCCATTAACTGGATTATCACCTATTATTCATTTCATATCAAATCACCTGGATTGAGCTCGGGAAAATGGCCCTTCCATATTATGGGGACAGAATTGTGTCTCAGCAGATCCTTGACCAAATGCTGTATTTTCTCTTCAAGCAGCTGTGGAGGATGGTGCTCGCTGACGACGCAGCCCCTCGCTCTAATTACTCAAAAGAGGATGTTCTTATGATCTTGCTCTCAAGAAGAGTTTAACTTTTCTAGAGCAATTGCTTAGTTTTTGGCCTATGGACCCTGCAAGATTTGAATTTGAGTTGAATTGGCTGCTAGAAAGCTTAGATCAAATCTTACGGGACAAGATATATGACGTTAGAATGTGAATTATTATTATTATTGTTGTTGTTATTATTATTACTATTCTTACTACTAAACCCACTCCTGGCCCTCCCACTTTGCCATCTTTGTTTTTCCCTTTGCCTACCTTTCTTCTTTGTTTTAAACGTGTTTTATCTAGCTTTTTGGTTTAGGCCTCCGTAAAACACCCTGAATCCTTTTTGAATCAAGGTGTAATATAAAGGAATAAATAAAATTGCTCAACCATTTCCCTAATGTTGGAATAGTCCTAATTTTTAGTTCTTTGCAATTTTGTCACATACGAACATTTTTTAACCATAAAATGCTTCTTTTATTTAGGCTTTTCTGTAAGCCACACTTTTAGAAGATACTGGATCAAGAGAGGATATTCAGTGAGTATTTACTGAGGTTCGCGGGTGCTGTGGGACACAGAGATGGGTGGCAAGGGAGATGGGAAGAGCTAACACTTATTGTGGGTTTACTCCATGCCAGGTACTTGCTAAGCCCCTCACATGGGTCTTGCCCTCAGTATGCTCAAAAGTGCATTCTTATAAAAGCTAAATAACCACAAAAGACAGGGCCCAGTGAAAGAGTTCCCGGGAATGAGGGCTGCAAGCGCTCAGGGGAAGAATACTGTGAAATGGAAGTAATCGGCTGCCAAGTTGGACACATTTGAGAGCAGAAAGGACTGTTTGCAGTTGCTCATGTTTAAATTAATTTTCAACGAATTAAAGCTGTAAACAGATTTTATTAAACTTTAAGGTTTAACTTACAAAACTTTGATGTTCTATTTAGAAATCTTGTAATTTTTGTATAAAAATGAGAGCAATAAATCGTTCTTTTATTGATGTTCAATCAGTCCATGGGCTTGACAGATTAGATTTGCTTGAACAGTACTCATGCCACTTACAAAGTTAGTTAATTAAATTCTCTTAAGTTTTAAACTACATTTACAAATTTAATTATCTTGATTTTTTTTCAAGCACCTCAAATTCCTCATAGGGCAGATTTACAAGTCAAACAAGAAAAAAATCTTCTTAAGCATGTAAATAACTCTCATAAACCTAACAATTCAAGCTTCTAAATGTGGCATATCAAGTTATATTAAAGATTTCAATACTGTTTACAAATGTAATCAAATTATCTTATAACTTTTAACTTCAAACCACAAGTCTAAAATAAATTACACAATTCAATTTGAAATCACTGACTGACCTGACCCGGCTGGTGTAGCTCAGTGGATTGAGCGCGGGCTGGGAACCAGAGGGTCCCGGTTCGATTCCCAGTCGGGGCACATGCCTGGGTTGCGGGCCAGGTCCCCAGTGAGGGCCATGTGAGAGGCAACCATACATTGCTCTTTCTCCCGCCCTTCTCCTCTCTCTGAAAATAAATAAAATCTTAAAAAAAAAAAAATCACTGACTGACCTGTCAGATTTTCTAATATGCCAAATTCTCTTAAATAGTATAGACACATTAAAAAATAAACATACAGCCCTGATTGTTCAGCTTGTTAGATGGTCATCCCAGTACACCAAGGTTGCGGTTTGATTCCCAGTCAGGGCATATACAAGAATCAAGTAATGAATACATAAGTCAGTGGAACAGCAAATCAATCAATCTATCTATCTATCTTTCTTTCTTTCTTTCTTTCCTTCTCTCTCTCTCTCTCTCCTTCTTTCTCTTTATTTCCTTCCTTCTTTCTTTCTTTCCTTCTTTCTTTTTTCCTTCCTTCCTCTTTCCTTTCTCCCTCTCTCTCCCCCTCTCTTTCTCTCCCTCTTCCCACCCCTTCCTCTCTGTCTCTAAAAATCAATTTAAAAAACCCAACAACATAGAATATCTCAACCTCCCAAAAGATTTTCCCTAACATTTACACTAACGAAATAACATTATAGATTTATTTTCAGTCATTTCTATTTTCCTTCCAAAGATGGTAGATTAAATTACTTTATGTTCATATTCTTCTTCCATGATTCTACAATCATTTTATTGATTTGCCTCTACAACTAAAGAAAAGTCTGACAATTACCCTTCTAAGTGTAAACTTAGATTTAAATAAAACGAATATAATGTGAAAATTAATAAAGGAAATATCAACTAAAATTGGACTTGGGAAGGCCTTGCATCTTGTGTCTCCAACAGGAAGATGCTTCTACTTTACTGCCCGAGCAGTAGGAAGATTTCCTTCTTACCCAGCAACAAGCCCAGCCGATGAAAAGGTCCTCAGCTTAGCCAAAGAGAAGTTGTCATCACCCTGAACTTTTATTTTCTTCCGATGAACTTCGATTTTTCCTTTGACTTTTTTGCCCACCCTCCTTTCTACAAAAGTGTTCCATTTTTTAAATAACCCATCAGAGTAGCTGTCTGCTTACTAGATGAGATGCTACTCCACGTTTAATAAATTTACTCAGTTGAATTTTGTTTTTCAACCACATTTATACTGTTTATGCAAAGAAACAAAAGTAACCACTTATTATAGAGTGAATGATACAACTAACCATTACCTTACACTATTGTTACTGGTGGAAAGGAGGCCCTGTCACAGAGTCGCAAGGAAGGCATTCCAGGGACACACCTATGGGAGGTTGTGGCATGGTTATGTCTTATAGAAGCAAAATCAGAGGACTGCTCCTGAGTTCCCAGTGTCTCATCTCCGTCTGTCCTGCTGCGAAGAGAAGTTTAGTTTTGTCTTAGGCCCAGAAATAGGGCCAGTGTCCAGACATTTTGTGCCATTGGTTCAGTTCATGTCTCCCCGGCTGCACTCTGCTGGCACTGTGTCCGACCCACACGGTCCGCTGCAGACCTCAGGGAGCTGCTAGGGCTACATGGCTGGTACTGAGAGAATGTACAAGCAAACAGGGCCAGCATGTGTTACTGAGAGAGAGCCTCTTTGTTAAGCTTGGGTTATATTGAATATTATCTTGGGTTTGGGAAGGACCAGTGCCCTTCAAACTAACTAATCCTTCACAGACTGGGGAAGGGATCCTCCCCCTAACCAATCTATTTCCTAGATCTTCCAGGATTCTGTGTCCCTTATCCAATCCAATCCTTTTCCCAGGCTAGATTGACAGGCCTCTATGATCACCATTTTGGCTCCTACAATACAGGCCTCATATTACAAGCACCTTCCCCTGTGCTATCTTGGCTTCTACTGGGCATGTGCCCAACAGAGGAATTTCCTTTTTTTGTTTATTTCTCCCTTGGTAACATCCTTCCTGCTGGCTTTGGGAGATTAGGTACTGAGGGTGGAGGATGCCGTAGGGAGTGTGTGAAGCTGTAACTGCCTAGTGAAGCAAGCCTAATGTTTGATTCAGCTTCTCAGTTTATTAGGCTTAAAAAATATGCCTGGTTCCTTTTGCACCCTTCCTTTATTAATATCTAGCTACCTGCGCTAACACTGTCATGTCCTCCTTTCTTTAGTATACTTTTCCTTTTGCTTTATCTATAAAATGGGCATAATAATTCCTACCTGAGAGAGCTGCACAGCTAAAACAGAACAGCTATATGTCAGTCACAAATATAACACATGTTCATGCCCTCATTTCTCCTTTCCTTGTGCCACAACCTTTACCAAAACTCATATTAATGTTGAAAAATACAGGGTCCCTTCTCCCAAATGTAAGGGGAGGAGAGGCAGTTTTTCAAGAAAGAAGAAAAAGTCTTCCTCCAGAGGCATCCCTCTCCTTACTCTGACCCCTCCACTGTCCACACTGTATTTCATGTGCGTGGATGGGTGGGTGTGTGGGAAGGGGGATAAATAACTTATTTTTTTAGATCATAGGTATTCTGTTCAAGAGCTACATCCAGACCTGATGTAGGTTACAAGTTCCTGGACTTTGAGTTTAATGTCATGATTGGGTGAGAATTTTGCAGGTTCCTGAAGTGTGGATGAGCATATTTTACACAGAGGGAAAACATAAATAATTATCGGCAGACCATGGTAGGTTGACTGCATTGACGGCACCAATTCTTCATCCTTCTCTACATCCACACCCTTTGTCTTGTGAGCTTACAATTCTTTTCCTGACAGAAGCGGAGTCCATATCCCCACGCTCTTGAAGAATCTGAGTTTGGCCCGTGACTTGCTTTGCCTGTTATCATGATGTTAGCAGACTTGAAACAAGTAGAGGTTTGAAGTGTCTGTGTGTTTCTGCTTCTTCTCTGTGATCACCATGAGAATGTTAAAAAACAAAATTCAACAGAGTAAACTGAAGGTCTGACTGGGTTTAATTAATTAATTCATGAATCAGGCAGCACCCCATCTAGCAACCAGAAGCGTGCACCAAGGGGCTGTACCAAATGGAAGGTTTCCATAGGCAGAAGGGTGAGGCCAGGGAGCTATTGACAAAAGAAAAGAAGGGGTAATGTGGGGGCCCGGACCTCTTTTTTTCAGGAGAAGAGAAAGGGAAGAGTTTTTATCATGCAGACTACCTCTTCTTTCTGTGGGGGATGGAGAAGGCCTAGGTGACAGATTACCTCGCTGGTTCTTGACCAGAAAATTCCCAACTGGTTAATGAAGATTATGTTTGTGGGAGAGACTGAAATTGCACTTAGATCAGTTATTAAATCTAGTTTTGGTGCCGTGGGCTGTTAACATGAGCGATGTCATTTGGCCTGTTTTTGAACAAGAACACGCCCCGAACACGCCCCGGTTAACCTGCTGGAGGGCTGGGAATGGCACTTAGAGGAAAGCTGGGCCGCCCCACCTGAGATTTTCCTAGACAAGCCAGCTTTCAGTTGGTCTTCCAGCAGACCACAACATAGGAGCAGCGAAGGACCACCACGTCTATCTCAGATCAGCAGAGTTTCCCAGTTGAACCATTGCTGTGATGAATAATAAATAGTCATTGTTTTTAGTCCCTTAGTTTTGGGATAGTTTTGTTACACCACAATAAGTAAATGATATATGCTTATTAGATATGTATGTACAGTCTTAAAAGATTGGAAAAGGACTTCACAAAATGTTGAGAAAGTGAATTATCATGATTTTTAGGTTTTCCATTTGCTTTTCTCAGTAAATCTGTTTCCCATTGTGGACGTAAAAAGGGCCACATACTACGCATGGCGAACTCAGGGGGGTCAGCATGGCTGGCCCGCGGTCTCAGAGAATGAAACGAACCACAGAAGGTGGTCCGAACAGAAAAATCCCTAACTCAAAGTGGGTCGTGGCAGGTAGTCACAGCCTAGGCTTGTAGCTTCTTGGACAAAAGTCAGTTTTTGCCCTAAGTGAGCCTGTCTATTGTTTTTGTTTGTTTGTTTGTTTGTTTGTTGCATTTAAGCCAACACACCTTTGAAATGTCACAGCATCTTCTTTTCCAGACCCAGCAAGGCACAACTGCAGACACCAGAGCAGAAACCAGACTCTCTCGTTGTCACCTTGGTCCCTGCGCACCATCTCTATGTGCCGTAAGTGAACTGAAAGGATAAAGCTGGTGCCATCTGCCGAGCAGGCCCGGGACCTTGTTGAACATGACTGCCATTTTACTCTTTTGAGCTTATGTCCCCAGGACTGGAAATTACTCGAAAGCAAGAACAGAATATGACTATTAGCAACCCCCTGCCACAGCCACAGGCAAAAGATAACATTGTAGCAAACTGCAGCTTATGCAAAACCAACCAAAACCTCATTTGTTACAACACCCCATCAGCCCAGCCACCACACAACGGCAACCCTCCCTTTATAATCCAATTACAATCCAATAAAAGCTCAAAGCCCCCACCCCTCAGTGCTGGTGTATCTCTCCACACCACGCCCCTTTCATCCCTTGGAAAGTGAATAAAAACTTTGCTCTCTGCATCTTCTTCTCTTTGTGAATTCTTTCACAGCCCACGTCGTGGACCACCCTGACATTAACTAGTCTGCACCCACCAATGTAAAACAAGCGTGTCTCTCTCCATTTTACTTTTTATCCAATCCAGAGATTGCTCCCTGCTTTGGTTTCTCACACCCCCTTAATCTACCAGCAGTGGGTTTCGCGTAACCCTTCTTACAGCTCCCCCTCTAATGTATCAAATAAGCTGCAAAACTACCATTCTCGATTTTCTCAATTTGTTGAGATTTTGCTTCCTGGCAATTGTCATAAAAATTCTCTATAGGTTTGGACACTTCTTACGTCAACACCATTAGAATAATAAGAAAACAGAGTAACATAGTGGTGCAGATCATAGACTACAGAAAAAGCACAGGGTAGAAGATAAAACAAATTTGGGTTAACATCCTGGCTCATCACTTACACTTGGGGAGAGGAACTTAGCCCCTCTAAACCTCAATTTTTAAAAAAATTTTTAGTCCTCACCTGAGGATATGTTTATTGATTTTAAAAAAGAGAGGAAAGGAGAGAGAGAGGAAGAGAAACACTGATGTGAGAGAGAAACATTGATCAGTTGCCTCCCGTATGCACCATGATGTGATCAAACTTGCAACCTAGGTATGTGTCCTGACTGGGAATCAAACACACAAACCTTTGGTGCACGGAATGTGCTCTAGCCAACTGAATCGCCCTGCCAGGACTAAATTTCTATGTATTCATATGCTAAATTGGTACATTTCAGAAATTCATAAACTTGTGACAAATACAATGTATAAAGGGTATATACAGTATGGGGCACATAAGAAAAACTCAACAAGTTCTAACTATTTTATTAATAATAACTTTTTTAAAGATTTTATTTATTTTAGAGAGACAAGAAGGGAGGGAAAAAGAGAGAAACATCAATCAGTAGCATGCACCCCAGCTAGGGACTGAACCCACAATCCGGACATGCACCAGGAGCTGAACCAGCGACCCTTCAGTTCACAGGCTGGCACTCAACCCACTGAGTCACACCAGCCAGGCCTAATAATTAAATATTTTAATGGGGGCCTATTATTTGAATAGCAGTGCTGATCAACAAAATACAATAAGTATAACTCAGAATTTCTACCCTCAAATTACATATGTTGGTGTAAGAAATGTACACACTTGTAGAGAATTTTTATGAGTTTATTTGAGCCAAAACTGATGACCGTTCCCTGGAAGCAAGATCTCAAATGCTCCACAGAATTGCACTTTGCAGCTTCTGTTATGCATTAGGAATGAAGGAGAGAAAGTAAGGAAGATTACATGAAAAGGTGAAAAAGCAAGGCCAGATTGGATTACAGGATAATTAAGATTATGTGCTTTAGAAGGAGGGTCTGAAGAGGCATTTCAAAGGTGTGTTAACCTAGATACACAGAAACAATTGATGGCTTTGCTTAAGGCAAAGATAAACTTTTTACTAAGGAAGTTATATGCCTGGGGTATGACTACCCAGTTAAGAATTTGTGATCAGACCACCCTGTGAGATGACTTTTTGTAGAACCCCTTCTTCATCTATACAATATGACAAGCACAAATACTAGAGCTAATTTCTAAGAGCTTCCATTCGGTTTAGCTTTATAGAGGCTTCATGGTACACAACACATGTTGGCTGAATGAGTCAAAGAAAGCATGGACTCTCGTTTGGCTTCATATACAGAGGGACTGGCCTAAAAACTACGGAAGGCACAGACCTAATGTTTATACCAGGTCCCAAAACTTAAAGTAAAACATTCTTCTTAACTGGACAAGGCTAATAACTATCAAATGAGTGGATCAGATCCCAAGGGGCACTGGAGATGACAGGAGGGAGAGACTGACCCACAGTTGGAGGGGTGGTCACAGATTTTAAACGGAGATGTGATTTAAGCTGACAGGACCTGAGGAAGGGCCATCTCCCAAATCTAGACCATTGAGAACACACCCCAGGTTCTTGTCAGTGGGGACGGGAAATCAGAAGTGGGGAACTGAGCAGTACGAGCGCACGGTAGCAGTGTCCGACCCAGGGCAGCTGGGGGCAGAGGGTGGTGCTGCGGCACAAAGCGTGGTGCCTGGGATGACCCAGAGCAGCAAGGAAGAGAAGTTCATTTGAGACTCTGCCTGAACCCTCCTACCCCCAGCTTTCCCTCCTCCACCCTCTTCCAGTTACCTCTCCGGTTAGACAAAACCCTTCTGAATCTCCCCGTCTGACGCAGGTTGGAGACAAATTCTGCAGCATCATGTAGCATGGGAATGTTACCGGACAGGGAACCTGGCCCTGAGCGGGTCTGCCTAGGTCTGGCCATTAGTGTGTGGGTGCTTGACTTCGTGCAGGAAATATTTTGCAACCTGAGACCAGGTGATTTTGAGGGTGTGTTTATTAAAACTAGGGAGAGTGAAACAAGGAAGGGCCTAGGATAGAAGAAGCAACAGGAGAGGTACTAGGTGGGGAAAGGAGTCTAGGCTGGGATATTTTGGCTCCCCAAGAAATCAGACAAAAGGAGACTTAGGGATAGAGTCAGAGGGCTAGCCTGGAATGAGGTACTGCTACCCATTGCTCCCTGGTTGCAAGTCTCATGGGGTCCCTGGAGTTTAGGAGATGCAGGGTTGGTTGTAGGGGAAGAAGAGGGGTGGCGGGGGTGGGGAGGCACTATTGGTCCTCTACCCTAAGGGCTTTTAAGCGTAGACATCTTAGGGGAGGTCCCAGGGGGAGAATCTCAATAGAATATTCATCAGCTTTCCAGGTGTGTCCTTTCAGGGTCATGGTCTCCACTGATTTGGCAGTGCCAGGGGATGGTTAGTCAATGCAGCTGGTCCTTGAGATCATCCTTGATGTAGCTTTTCTGGGCCTGGAGTTGAAACACAACTGAAGCCTAGATGTTATTTCTAGGGAGGAAATGCCAGAGAGTCTAAAATGCATGATCAGCCATAAGAAAGGTCAGGGGAAGGTCCTGGTTGGCTCAGTGGATTGAGTGCCGGCCTGGGAACTCAAGGGTAGCCAGTTCAGTTCCCAGTCAGGACACATGCCTGGGTGCAGGCCAGGCCCGCAACCAGTAGGGGGCATGCAAGAGGCAACCACACACTGACGCTTCTCCCCCTCTTTCTCCCTAACTTCCCCTTTGTCTACAAATAAAATAAAATCTTAAAAAAATAAAATAAAATAAGGTCAGGGAGAAAAGTTACATGGCGGGGCCAAGCCCCTTTCCCACCTTTGACCCCTGCCAGGCAGCTGGCACTGGTGAACTTCTGTATCTGGCTGTAAATTTGCTTGGCCATTTTTTTTTTCCAGCTATCTGTCTGTTTCCCCATTTCATTTGCCAAGGAATTTTCTTAGTTTCTTACTAATTTGATTCAGGAATAGGCTTTTCTGATATTGCACTTTATAATGAGAAATATGTATTTGATCTTTATCCTTGTTCCTGGCACAGAGCTTCTTGGAATTTTCTAAGTGATAAGAGTGATCTATAAAATGGTGCCTTTTGTTATTCGTGACAAGCTCCCTTCAACCAGTCCACAGTTCATGCTAACGAGGAGACTTCTGGAAAGCCCCTAGGGATGGGTGGGGACTGGCTACCGAAAGACCCAACCTTGCTTACAGGGTTGGAACTTCCAGCCCCACCACCCCACTCAACCAGGCCTCTGTAAAGAAGCTTCCTTTGCAATCTCTGCAGTGTGGAGTTTGGGAGAGCGCTGGGCTGAGTGAACAAGAACACATCCACACGCCAGGGGGGTGGCACACCCCAGACTCCATGGGGACAGAAGCTCTTCTGCTCGGAACCCTTCCAGACCTCACTCTAAGTGTCTCTCCGTCAGTGGTTCACTCATCTCTTTTGTAACAAACCAGTTAATCTAGTAAATTAACTGTTTTCCTGAGTTCTGTGCATGGCTGTAGCAAATTAATCGAACCAGAGGTGGGGATTGTGGGTACCTTTGATTTATAGCCAGTAGGTTAGAAGCACAGGACTTGACACTGATGATTAGGAAGTTGGGGGTGGGGGGTGGGGGGTACTGTAATCTTGTGGGACTGAGCCTTTAACCTGTGGGATCTGACTCTATCAGCAGGTACTTGGTGCTTAACTCAGAATTGAGTTAAATTGTGTAACACCCAGTTGGTGTCACAGAATTGCTTGGTGTGGGAAGAAGTGTCAGTAGTGACAGTAGTGCTGAGTACACAGAAGACAGGAGTGGTCTTTCCTTTACAGCTGTACTGGGGAAAGAGAAAACAAGAGGTCAATGAGAGGGCCCCCTGGCTGTCCTCTTATCCTAAGGGACCTGAGCCAGGGCAGCAGTGGCTGGGCCTGCTCTGTAGCATGCATTCCAGCAGCACCTTCCTGCCATTACTCCACCTTTGTATAAAGCTGACACGAGAAAGCAGCCTTGACAATGAAGGAACACCAGGCTCCTTGGCACCACAGTCTGGACTTAGGGTGCCAGGCCATTACAGTTGTCTGAGGATGTCAGCGCCAGACACCTCAGGCTTCTGAATATTATTGTGTCCGCAGCTGGCCAGGGAGGGGGACACAGAATACTTGGAATAGCCCCCAGTTTCATGGTAAGCTGAGCTTGGGTGTGGCTCCTCTCATCTAGAGAAGAGGGAAGACTCCTAGCTAGCCTATGTTCAGGCCACCCAGAATGAATCAAGGTCATGTGAAGACAATCTTGTCCATGACATTGTTACTGAGCTCACCAAAACTGTGATCAAGCAGACTGGGGCCTGTCCACGAGTCGCCTTGGTGTAAGACCCAACAATTAATGCTGGAAGGAGCAGGCCTTTATTTATAACACTCCAACCTCGGGGGTGCTCACAGCCTCAGCACGGAGCCCTCCTTTCCCACAAGATCCAGCACTTCCCATGCTCCCCACCAGACTACCAGCCAGAAACCCCCAGTTTCCCTTACCTTATGCTGGCTGCACAAACAGTTCTCCAGTCTCTCTGGATCAAAGTCACCATCCTCATGCAGCAGCTCTTTCCTTCAGGATCTAGGATACGTGTTCATCAGCCACCGTTTTAGTCCAGGAAAGCATGTTTTGTGTTACTCTGGATCATGGTGAAACTCAGGAAAGGCACAGGTCTTTAAGATTTTATTTATTTATTTTTAGAGAGAGGGAGGGGGAGAGAAAGAGAGAGAAAAACAATGAGTGACTGTCTCTCATGTGTCCCCTACTGGGGACCTGGCCCACAATCCAGGTGTGTGCCCCGGCTGGGAATTGAACCAGAGACTCTTTGGTTCGCAGGCCAGCACTCAATCCACTGCACCATACCAGCCAGTACTGGAAAGGCACAAGTCTTAATAATTCAGGTCAAATTCAGGTGTAGTAGGATGGGATCTTCCAATGAAGTCCTCTGCAGCTCCCAGGCTGCCTGGTCTCCTTCCTCACTATAAACTACATCCTGCTTTTCTTCTCCTTTCTAAGCCAAGTGGCAGAGAGACAGAGAGAGAGCTAGCACCTCTCATGGCTCTCCTACTCCTTCCCAAGCCGCGTGCTCCAGAGGCCCTACAAGGCTAAGAGAGGGTGGCTGCCCTGCATGTGAGTCTAAATCCTCACCCTGCTCCTCCTCCATGACCCCATTTCCAACTCCTCCCACAATCGGCTACGTCTGCCAGTACTTTGGTCTCTTCTGCCTTTCTTGGCTGCCATTGTTAGTCTGGGCAAGCGTGGCCCTGTGACGTATTAACCACCCTCAAACCTCTTCGGCAGGCACAGCAAACCTCTCCAGCTGTATCAGGAGTCAAGTTCACACCCATTTCCCTGGCTCTAGATCTGCCATAGCTACTTAACATACCTATGAAGCTAGCCAGCTTTATTGATATGCAAGGTACGTCTCAATGGCTGTCCTCAGATTCTTCCTCCCCCAAGCCAGGTTAGTGGGAGAATTTCTCCATTTTGGGGATCTTTATATTCCCTGTTACAGTTACATACCACATCCAGGGGCATTTCCCCGCCCTCCCTCCAGAGCAGCACGTGGCTTTTAACCTCACACATCCCTTCTTACACATAGCCTGGGAGCAGTGTTAT
Organism: Micronycteris hirsuta; assembly: GCA_004026765.1. Taxonomy (NCBI): domain Eukaryota; kingdom Metazoa; phylum Chordata; class Mammalia; order Chiroptera; family Phyllostomidae; genus Micronycteris; species Micronycteris hirsuta. Next base: position 91,135 of record PVJI01004423.1, on the reverse strand, counting down.
TCAGGTTCCTGGAAGCCTCATTCTTCTTCAGCGGACGTGGGAACCACATCCCCGAGCCCAGCCCAGTGCCTCCTTTGCAGTCTGACTCACACACACAATTCAGAGATGCTGGACAAGCCACACACACCTGCCTTTCCCTGGTGTGGTTCTCCTTTAGCAAGAAAATGTTTCCACTCTTGTCAGCCTAACCATCTGCAGGAAATTGTAACAGAAATATTGTAACTTTAGAATATTGTAAGTTTTGTTAGGAATATAGTAAGCATTATAATAGGAACAAGCATAGAGGGCAAGCTGTGACCCCTGGCCAAATGTTAGTGAAATTTGCCCTGCTTGTAAACGTGTAGCCTGTAGCTAACCCTTTGTAGTTTCTCTGCAGTTCCAACCTAATTGCTTAAGTGTGCTTTTAATCTGTAGCTATGCTTTGATTTGTAACCCCGTGCCTGGTGGAAGGATAGCCAAATGGAGCCACTGAAAACCTCCCACTAGGTTGTTATCTAGAGATGCAGATGTGGGAACTGCTATCTGTGAATGACTCATGACACCTCAAGTGATATATTCTTCTGCATTTCCAGGGAACTTTGAATCTATTCTCTGTAACAAGGTTTGCACCTTTGAAGACTTTCTTGTAACTTGACTCCCCAAATGCTATATATGCTATGTATCTCTAAAAGGTATATAAACTAGCTCTTGTCTTTGTTCGGGGCCCTAGATTTGGAGACTGCTTGCTCCCTAGGGTCCACGCGCGTAATAAAGGGTCTGTGGTCCATACCTCTCGGATGTTTGGTCGTTTCAATTCTCCGTAACAAAATGAGTAGGAGTTCCTCTCAGCTGGGTGAGAGGTCAGGTCAAAGAGGGGTCAGGTCAAAACATGAGAAGATTAGTGAGCCTAGCTTCCACGCAGCCAATCATCACAAAAGCCTGTGCCATGAACCCCGCAAAACAGGCACATGGTCCGATGCAGCGGGGCAGTTTTGAAGAACTGTCTTTGCACTGTGTTTGTAGCCCAGGCTGCAAAAAGCTGAGGCACTGGGGCTGCTGAGTGACCACAAGCCACTATCTCTAGGTTACACCCAGGGAACTGGGAACAGCCGGGTGCCTCAGAGCAAACACACTGAACGGCTGGCCGCCATGGAAGAGCTGGGGAAGGACATCTGACCCACTGACACCGGCACACAACGGAGGGACCAAAATGAGAAATCCACGTTAGAGGACTGGCTCGGGAGCGCCTGATTGAAACAGAAAGGAACACCAGTCCCAGCTGCCTTGTCGGCTGGGAGGCTTTCTGTCTTCCAAGGTTACAGTTCCTCTGCCCCGTTCACAGGAACTTGTTTTCAACATGGTAAGTTTGGTTTTTCCTCCCCTTGCCCCTCCCATGGACTATAGCCCTGAACATATAGTCCTAAAATGGAGAAGGGATTTTACAGTTGATTAGGGTTTTCATATTAGTTAGACACTACCCAGGATGTTTGGGTTTTTTTAAGGCATTGATTTAAAGATGCACGTCAGAGTTACCTATCTCACAGCAAACTGTAGTTTGCCTCCAAGATACCAGTGTTTCTCTTTTGAATACATTTATGTTACTCAAATTGTTGTCTTTCTTCATAAGCGAACGCAGCCCTAAGGGTTCTGTCTGTAGTGCACACCGACTGCAGCACAGTTTACTGCTAACAGCCCCCAGTTCGCCATGCAGTAACTTCTTTTTTGCCTAAGCATTTGCATGACTATTTGTACTTCGGTGTCAATTTTAAAATGCATAAGTTATACATACAGAAGAAAAAGCAACTTACCAAACCTCATCTAACAAGAACCCCTGAAATTTCTCCTAAGACTGTATATAGATTTCAGTTCTACCTTTCCCGTAAGTTGATCCAAATATCTGGAAGAAAACAACTAACAGTTGGCATCCTTGTATGTATTTACTACTTGATGTAATAAATCTTATTTTCATTAACAAGAAAATAAGTCAAGGCATTGGGCACTGGGAATGATCCGAGATTGCAAAGGAAAAATTGAGGTGAGTGGAGCTGAGAGCTATACTGATTTCTATGTTGATTTCAACAATCAATACCCACTCAATGTTCCTCTCCAGATGCCTCACACACCCTCACAGGCATCCATTTGGTGCCTCCCGGAATCCACTGCCAAATCCTACACTCCAGGTGAAGGGATATTCTGTGGCTTTAGTCCCTTCAGTTATTAAGGGACTTTTTCAGAAAAGTTCAGAGTTGGTCCTTCACGTGATCTTGGTCCTGTGAGGCTGTCCTTCTACAAGATTATTTATATAATTTGCTGGTAACTTGCTTCCAGCAATTGAGCAGTCATGTGCTCAATAGGCCAGATCACTATTTTTTGACCTCTTACTGTTATGGAACAGACCCCCTACCCCTCTCCTAGGGTCCCCCTGTACTAGGTTCACCTTGCCTGCTGCCAGGGAATTGGAATTAAGGCTCTCAATGCCAGCGTTTGGTGAAAAGGAAAGGAACTATTTATTCAAAGTTATATAAACTTAAGAATATGGCTTAATGTCTTCATTAAAATCCCAAAGTTTCTTAAAACACCCACAAACACAAACAGTCCTTCCTTCCCACTGCCCTCCTCCTGCCCAGTCAGGGGTTCTGAATCTCAGGAAAAAAACAGAAGTCTGTGGCTCAGCTAGCCCCTGGTTCTTCCCAGTAGTCCGGGCTCAGATGGGCAGGTCACCCATAGTTCCCAGCACCATCAGCTGTGTCACTGAGATCTCCAGTTCTTAATCCAAAACCATATGGCACCTTCTCATGGTCCACTAGCAAGAGTCCTTTCACACCCTTTTCCTTCCCTGCAAGGTCTCGCATTGTCCCTGTCCCTAGTCCTGCATTATCTCTCCTGCTTCCTGAGCCACCCGGCTAAGATAGCCCCCAAACCGAGTGGTTCCAACCTGCATGGTTGCCACGCCTGGGTTTAAATCCCAGTGCAAATCTCCCTCAGCACCCCCATTTCCAACTCCTCCCACAATCGGCTACACCTGCCAGCATTCCTGTATTTTTCCAGCTTTTCTGGGCTGCCACAGTAAGTCCTGGCAGGCATGGCCCCATGGCACTGAGCGAACTATATCCAAGCTCTCACACAGGCCCCATAACCAGGGGGAGCTGCTTCCCTGTTACCTCATGGATCGAAGTCACTCCCATCTCCCTGGCTCAAAGCTCAGCTACAGCTACTTAACATATCTATGAAACTAACCAAAAGTTATAGATATGTTAAATGACCAATTTTGCAGTTATTTGCAAAACTGTTGATATGCAAAATAACTTAATGGCTCTGCTCCGTGTGTCCCATGCCCTAGTTTAGACTTGTGGGGGTGAGGACATCCTATATTTTCAGTATTTCCTGGACACCCTGTTACAAATGCCTCTTGGGGAGGGCCCTGGCTGTACCCCATTACATTACCATTTGGCAGGCTGAACACCCCCACATCATTTGTATCCCAGTAGTGTGATGTTCACCTTTTTTAACATATCCAGCACGGTGAACAAGAGCCAGAAGCTGGGTTTTGCGGATTTTCTGGTCCCTGACCTCCAGTAAACTCTGGTAACTCCATTCTCTGTCTCTCTCTGTCTCCCCCACTCTCAACACATGCACATAAGATTATGAACACTTGTTCTGCTTAGATTGAACTAAACCCCTATTTTATGTCTTTTTCTTTTTTTTAAAGAAGCCATTTTGACTGCATCCTCTCTCTCTCACCCTCCCAAAGAGAAGAATGATCATCAATGGCCATTAGCAGTTGCAAAGCAACACCAAAGTCGGCATCATGCTCAGGAGAGAATGCTGTGCCTCCTCCTCGTGGTTTTGGGTGCTCTACACGTTCAGAAACTTCTCTAGTAACAAACTACAGAAATGGTCCCTGAAAGTATAGTCTTTGCAAGTGTGTTTGATCAGGGACATTTATGTATGAGGCATGTACAACCAGAGCATGATATGGTGGTATCATAATTTTAATTACCTAATAAATTAATTTTAATTTATTTTAATGCTATTCAGATGGTTAGGTAATAAAAATTTGTTCAAACAATTTATTGAGTGGTTTTGCCAAAATTGGGTTTTCTTGAATTAAAGGATTTAGTTGGACACTCAGTGACGTAAAACACTCTTCAGAGGAGGTGAAACAGCAAACGCAGGCAGATAGTGTGGGGTAGGGGTAAGGGGCAGTGGGCACAGGGCAGGGCAGGTGCTTATACTGGCACCGCACCACTGAGCAGCTGCCACCTGAACGTGCTCTTATCCCACGGCTGCCCTGCCCCAGTGCAGTGGCACCAGACTGAAGACCTTTTTGGTGGAAAAGAAACTATCGTACAATTTCAGAACCACAAAACGTAAGGATATTTTGAGGAGAACTTAACTTCCTTAACACCTGCGGAACCCATCTGCTCCCTTGTACCCCCGCAGTTGCTGCCTTGTTCCGTCACTCCTAACCTCTGGGTCTCAGGTTTCAGCATCTCCACGGCGCTTGGATTTGGGTTTTGGAAACTTCCTCCTGGCAGAATAGAAGGGTGGAGTAGAGAGGCCGGTCTAGACACAGGCCCAGACCTTTTGGGGCTCCCCGTGCCTTTTAGGACAGCGTTCCGACTCTTTCTTACAGAGGTAGAGAGTCCACAGCTCCTGCCACTGCCCAACCGCCTTTCTCACAGCCAAAGAACCACGGACTCTTACAGGAAGATCCTCACATCGGTCTCAAAACACCGCAGGGAGGGGGAGGTGCGTCCGGAGGCCCCGCCCACTAGAGGGCACGTTTGCGTGTTCGTTGCGGCGGAGGCCATCTTGGATTCGGGCAGCTTGCCCAACTCACCTTGTCTTGAGGCTGTAGGCGGTGGCGCTGCAGCTGCATGCAGGGGCAGCGAGACCTGTCGAACCCCCTCCCCACCTAACTTCTTGGCAGACCTGTGCTCGAACGCTAACGGCTTCCGTGTAAAACCTCAGATCAGCATTATGGTGGCAAGCGCTAGCTCCTGGTGACTGAGATCCCCTCCCCCCAGGTCACTAGCTATAACTGATTAGGAGATAAATTCTCAGCATGAATCCCTCATACGAAGTGTTTCGTAAATGTCTGGGCTTTTCCTGCAGGAGATTGTGTGGTGCCTTATAGCCACCACCCTTGCTGTGGGAGAGGGGGAGGGCCCTCTCCATGACTGCATCTGTCCGAGGACTCTTTGAAGGCCAAATTGGATGGGTTTGAGATTGGCAGGACTCCCTCAGGAATGAAAGTGAAGCACCTGAGTCCTTTAGGACTTGCATGTGACCATTTTGGACTGGTGTCAGAAACAGAGGCTAGAATGCCCAGGCCTGGAAAGACTGTAGATCGTGGAACACTTAAACGCCCCCATGCTTGTTATTTTTACCAACTCTGGCTACCTCCCCATAGGGACTCCCATGCAGCACAAAAGTGCTAGAACAAAGAGCTGTGTATGTGCTAGCTTGGGGACATGGGGAAGCAGGAGCTGGGACACCGTGTCCCAGACAGGAGCCAAGTGTGGGTAGTGGCCCTAGGAAGGGTGAGGAATTCAATCCAGGCCTGAAGTGTCCTGTGGGGGTCCCCTAAAAGGTGCAGCTGCTCTACCAGCCCCGCAGCCAGAGGCCTCTGGTTCAGGGTCCCCCAACCTCTTGTAGAAGGCAGAAAACTTGTCTGGAACTCAGAGATGAGAAAAGTACCTAGAAAAGGGGCTAGAGAGTGGGGAGGGCCCAAGGCATTCTAGGGGGCTAGAGAACCTCAACCGGCCCTTTATAGGATTCTGGAAGCCTAAATGAGACCTTATTCAGTAATAAACCAGGTGAATGCCAAGCATGCCCAGGTTCCCCCAGTTCATCCTGATGGAAAAATGGATAGCCAAGGATACAAAAATTACCAGTAGGAATAGAGGGATGGCAGTTTATTTTCAGACACTCTCAAAGGGTGGGGGTGGCCAGTGGGCTCCCTGCATTTTTGGCTTAATCAGCGACTTCTCTTCCCAAATCCCTGGGCTGTGCAAGGTAGACAAGGTACTCCTTACCCACAGGAGGGGCTTAGGCCGGGAGTGTAGGGGATGGGGGCCTGGGGATAGAGGTCAAATATTCATAGTTCCCCCTCCACACCCCCAGGTTACGCTGTGCCCAGCCCATGAGGGAGGATTCCAACCCTGGGGTTCGTAGTGATGTTAATAGCCCTTCTCTCACTCGGAAACCTCAAGATGAGCTCACTAGCCCCTTTCCCTGACAATAATGAACCACAGCCCTAAACCCTAGCATCTGCGCAAGGAGGGGTCCTCGGCACTCCACTCTGCCAAGACCTCTGCCCTCCTTTTATGGAGTGATGGGACAGGCAGCCTTCACTAGCAATGAAGGCATCAGGAGCCAGTGGTGAGGGGAAGGGAGAGAACCGAGGATCTGAGGAGGCAGGTTTGGAGGCACCTGATGGAGAAATTCAGACAGCTCCAGTTTGCACCCTCACTCCATACCCCAGACCCTGAATCCCTGAGAGTCTAACTGCCAAGGCAATATGGGATGAGGGGACAGTTGAGCAGGTCCTTGTTCCCCAAACCCAGCCAGTCCTGTTCCTGGGAGACATGATGCTTTGGAAAGGCCAGGACTGGGCTCCAGGCCCAGCTCTAAAGCTCTGATCTTCCAGAACAGCTGAATCCTGGGCAACACAGGGTAGGCCTACTAACCCTCCGCACCCCAGATGTCCTGGTTTGGGGCAGAGCAGTAGGAATGGGTGGGGGGTGTCTTTCTAAGGGTATTATAAAAAGCTAAAACCGTTAAGGACTTCTTGGGGGAAAGTGCCTCCTAGCTTCTTGCTTCCCTAAGTTATCAACCTCCCCAAAGCCCAGCAGACAGAGCTGAGCCCAGAGACATGGCCCATTAGCACCATAAAATGTTGGGGTACCCCTGAGGCCTGACTGACCCCTGAGCAGGGGCATTTCAAAGCTGGAGTGCCCCCTTACTAAAGCTCTGTGCTCTTGAGGAGAGGACCTCTGCAGGGGAGGTGGTAAGGGAAGAAGGCCTAGCGGAAGTCCAGGTAGGGGTCTCAGCTGGGACCCCAGAGAGCCCCTCCTGGGGTCATGACTTGAAGAATCTTCGTACCACAAACTGGCCCAACAGAACCACAGCCAGAATGACCAGCACATTCCGGATAGGGCCGTTGCTCAAGTCCAGGGCTGCCACCTGCCAGGAGAGACAGAGGGGTCAGAAAGAAGCTGGCAGTGTATGCAGGCATCGAGGGACCGGAGGGGGTGGGAGGCGCTGGGACAGGGGCAGCTCCGGGAGAGGCTGCCAGTGCTGGGCACTCACCCAGCCTCCCCTTTGTGCGATCCACCGGGCGATGCAGTGACGCAGCATGAAGTCGACCACGAAGCGGGTCACCTGGCCCAGGAAGCCAGTCAGTCCGCGCTGGTAGACGTGTAGGGCCAGGCGGTAGCCGAAGCCCAGGAGAGCCACCACTCGGCCCCAGTTGATGCCACTCTCAAACAGGCTGCGGGCAGAGCACGGAGGCCATCAGTGGAAGACCCCCAGGAGGCCCTTCGACCTGCTTTCCCTTCCCACCCCCTTGTCCCCCCACCCCTCTCCCAGCTGGAAAGCAAAATGGCTTAGGTGTGAATCAAAGTGGCAGAGGCCCCCAGCCTGACTGCTATTTGAGAACAGCCTGCGTCTCTGTGAAAGGAGAAAGCTTACAGGGAGGGCACAGGAAGGGGCTGCCGCCGCCCTGGGGCCCCACTGCGGTGGGCGCAAAGGGCGCAGAGAGGGCACAGTGCAGAGAGAGCAGACAGAAGCAGCAGGGAGGTTACCTGTTGGCGTTGCTGCTGGCCTGGCAGCCCGAGGGACAGCAGAGACAAAAGGACAGAAGAGGAGGTTAGGACAAACCCTGGAATCACAGTGGGGTGGAGGCTGGCCTCTAGGACATCAGCAGGATGTCTCATCTCTGAGCACTAATTCTAAGTCCACTGCCTCGTCCTGCTCTCACCCCCGCTTCAGATCTGCCCTCAGGCTGACCTCTCTGACCCGATGGTAACAATGGCTAACACTTTGTTGGTGTGGACACCTTACTAAGCATACTTCCCCCATTTTATAGAGGAGAGAGAGGGCTAGAAGGTTTCACAAAGCCAGTACTGTATTTTTCGGACTATAAGATGCACCCCGTGCCCCAATTTGGGAGGAACATGCGGATGCATCTTATAGTCCAAATGTAGCTTACCTGGCTGTTTACATTTACATTGGTGAAATATTATGTTATTTATTTTATTAAATATTTTACTACATTTTTTGCTTCAAAACTTTTTTTTCCTATTTTCCTCCTCTAAAACCTGGGTGCATCTTATGGCCTGGTGCATCCTATAGTCTGAAAAACATGGTACGTGGCAAAGCTGAGCTATGAACCAGGTATTTGGTCTCTTTAAGTACCACACCCGCCTGCCTGTCCGTGTGGCTACAGCACATTTCCGGGATCTGGTAGCAGGTGGCCACCTTACCATCTTTCATGTGAAATGTGGTTCTAAATTGGGACAGCTGTGTCCTAGCTGGGCTGGGGCTCAGGAACATCCCCATCCTGGGCCCTTCTGCAGTCCTGATCTAACCAGTCAAGCGCTTAGAGCCAGAGCTCACAGACTTTGAGCTCATGTGTGAGATGAGTCTGGGACCCAGTGAGCAAAGACACGTGAGTTAACACAGACATGGGGACAGCAAACATGTCTCCTGACACTGACAGAGAAGTGTGTGTCTCCCATCAGTTGGGCAGGGCACAGCATAGTGGTGACGGCACAGCAGAGAGACAGTGGCAGGGGCTACCTGGAGGCGATCTTGGTGAAATACTCATAGGCGTTCTCTGCAGTGGGCTGCAGGTGATGCAGCATGGTCTGGAACTCCTCGTCATAGCGCTGGTTGATGGCGTCCCCGATGATGGCGAGCTGCCGACCCACCTGCCCCATGACGCTGGAGGAGCAGGAGGCAGCAGGTGAGTGCCGGACAGTACTCAGGCCTGAGGCCCAGGCTTACACCTAGGGCTTCTGCCCGAGATGCCCTTGGCCTTGTGCACCTTTCCTTGGAGGTCCTGACGGTGTTCTCAGACACAAGGGTCAGGCCCAGGAACAGGGGCCCCCACGGGGGTGGGAACCCAAGATGAAAAAGGAACAACAAAAGGACAAGACCCTCCCCGCCCCCAGGTCTCCATAGCTTTCAGGACCTGCATGGTGACCCCATGTGAACCTCCCCTCCCTGAAGACATCCCCGTGGGGCTGCTGCTCACCTGGCAGGTTCCAGGGGCAGGGTGACCATCTCTGGGTTAGCAGGGGCAGCCGCCCCATCAGCCTCCTGCTCCTGCTGATGGCGGTAAAAAACGTAGCTGTGGAAAACCTCCTCTGTGTCCCGGGCTACCTGCTCCTCTGAGGATCAAAGCCGGGAGTCAGGGAGGGAGGGCTGGACCTGGTAGCCCCATGATTTGGGGACGGTTACTCTTCCTCAAGGCCATAGCTCTCCTTGCCCCTTAGTTCACACCTAGTGCCTACTCTGTGTGAGTTAGTCTTCTGGCACTTCCCGTTTAATCCTCGTAACAGCCTTGTGAAGTAGGTGAAACCCACTTTACAGATGGGGAAACTGAGTCACAGGGGCAGGAGGCAGGGATGTAACTTGCACAAGGTCACACAGCTAGAATGAGCAGCGGAGTCAGGATATAAGTCCAGGTATTTGGGCCCTGAGTTTAGCGTGCACAAGGGACCAATACGACTTAGGGAATGTGGGGCCATAAACACTACACAGGAAAATAGTGACAGACCTGGGATGAACCCGAAGTCCAGGGAGCAGCCTGTGACTGCAAGCTGCAGGCTTCTCGGACGGTCCCCTCGGAAGAAGGAACGGCAGCCATCTTACTTCCTCCCCAAAGTCGTAACAATATTTTCCCTGTTGAGCAGACCTGACTCCGTGCTAAGCCCACTACTTCCTTATTGCTCCTGCTGCACGGATAGGCCAGCCACTCCCCACTCTTCCTTCTCCTCACCCCATCGCACCCCTGCCCATGCCGGGATGGCGCTGTGCCCAGTCTCTGCAGCAGCCTTGGCCCAGGCTTCTCCCTGCTTCCAGGGCTTAAACTTGACCTCACTCTACCCTGAGCCCAAAGGCCACTTGAATTGTGTGGCAAGATATTTTCCCCTATATCCAAGGTGAGTAAACTGAGGCAGGAGATCCTGCCCATAAGCCCTGCCTGGCCCTGTCCACTTCTGTTCTCTCTGCCTCACAGACAGCCCTGGTGGTCACGGGAGGGGTGAGGGGCGGAAAGACCCTTACCTGAAGTGGAGGGCGGGGCAGGCTCTTCACACTCCTGCCTAGGAGGGCCTGGTCCTTGCCCAGATGCCATTTTTCAGGTCTCAGAGGAGGGCAGTGTTCGTCTGTGGGGATGAGTGAGAAAAGGCCAAGATGGCACAAGCAGGGACCACTGACAAGAGGTTTCCACGGCCACACGGGAGTGAGGAGGCCTGGACCCCCAGAAGGGCGCCACATCCCAGCTTCAACCACTCGTATTTTACTGGCAATTCTTCAGGGGAGCCCAGGGGTAAGAAAAGCAAGGCGGCTAAGATTCACACCAGGGGACCTGCTCCCTGGCATCCCGGGCACGAGGAGGGGTGGCTGCAGCAGTGCCCTAGTGCTTCTCAAGTGCCATTTCACCTCACCCCTGGAGCCTCCTGTACCCTGCCCAGCACATATTTACCACGAACTTGCCACCTTGTAGCCAGTGACCCACGGAGGCCTGCCTCAAAGGTCCCATTCCCACTAGGCTGGTCAGAGCACACCTGTATTCCAACGCAGGCCTATTAGCCACAGACACTTCTGAGAGCCTATGGTATACTTCTACCATGTATCAGCACCCCCCGGGGCGTGTCAGACAACAAAACCGCACATTAAACCAGCAAGTAAGCATCATCGCACCCATTTTACAGGTGGGAAAAGTGAGGCACAGAGGGCTTAGTGCCTGAGGCCACATAGCTAGCCAGGGAGTGAGGCTGGTTATCTGAATCTCCACGAGTCCATATACTCAACTTTCTTTTTTTTTTTTTTTTAAAGATTTTATTTATTTATTTTCAGAGAGAGGAGAAGGGAGGGAGAAAGAGCAATGTATGGTTGCCTCTCACATGGCCCCCACCGGGGACCTGGCCCACAACCCAGGCATGCACCCCAACTGGGAATCGAACCGGGACCCTCTGGTTCCCAGCCTGCACTCAAGCCACTGAGCTACACCAGCCGGGCTCATATACTCAACTTTCATTTAAGATTTATTTTCCAGTTTGTGGATCTCAGAGGATGTCCTTTCCAGGGCAATTTTTCCTAGTTACATCTGGCCTGTGCCTTTTCATTCCTGCCTTGCAGTCAGCTGAGGAAGCCCCAAGGGTCAGGGTCTTCTTCAGGACCCCAGTCCCTCACACAGGCACCCTCTCACCCCACACTTGCTCTCCTGCCCAGCTGGGCCACAGCCCAGATCCCCTCTGTGAACCACTGACGTCCGTTCAGGGACGTCAGCTGTTTCACTTTCAGTTTCCCACCCCCTTATCACCGCCCCCCCCTCCCCCCGCCAACGAGCTGCTCCATCACCCAGGCAGGGGTGCCCCTCCCTGCATTCCTGGGGAGGGTACACCTCAACTGGGTCAGGCAGAGCCACCACTTCTCCCTGCGAGGCAGGGATACCCTCCCTTGCCTCCTTTCTCTCAGGCCAGGGCCATTTTTGAAAGTGTCCCATGGGCCCTTCTAGAGCGGGTGGGGGAGGGCTGGCCACCTGTGCACTCAGCTCTCCACTCCTCCTTTCCCAGGGTGGGGCCAGGGAGAAGGCAGACCCTCTCTCCTCCATCCAGGGGCTCATCAAAATAGGCCTTTGCCTGGGATATCCCCACCCATCCTGGTAGCTCTTTCTGGAAGATGCCCTTGTTTCTTCCCTGGTCCCCAAAACCCCACACCCCAGGACAACAGGGCCAGGGGATGCTGACAGCACCTGCAACTCCCTTTCCAGTTACCGTGGGGACCACTGCCGGAGGACTCGTGGAGCCTCACCACAGCCCCAGGGCCAGAGGCCTCCGCAGGGCCTACCCCTGCCCCCGTCCAACTGGCAAGACTTCCTGGTAAGGGGAGTCTCCTACACCCCACCTACTGGGCTTGCTGAGTTCAGAATGTTCCCCAGTGGAAATGCCTGGCTGGGCTGCAGACCCAGTCTAGGGCTCCTGGGGCAGCAGGAAGCACTGTTAGAGTTCTCCCCAAGCCCTTGACCTTGGCTCTGACCTCCATTCCTGCCCCCTAGACTGCTGAAAGACTTGGTTCTTTGGCACCTCATTTTCAGGTACCCAGGGCCAGGGCACGAGGAGCAGCCAGAGGGAGCCCTGGCTGGATCAGGCCCCCAGCAGGAGTTGGCGAAGGTGCCTGGGGAAGCCTCCCCTTCCCTACCCGGCTCCCAGGGGGCTTCCTGCCTGGCCCCGAACCTGGGGTTGCCTAGAGTGGAGAGGATGGGCGGACCCTCCCTGCTTACCTGCCTGGACCCTGGTCTAGGCCGGGGATGGCTCAGCGGGACCGAGGCTGGCGGTCCTGAGGGGCTGCTCCAGAGGGAGGTTCCCAGGCCCAGCTTCTCGGAACAGGTGTCAGTGAATTCCTCGTGTCTGGACGCAGCCTCAGCTCATCCCAGCACGGCCCTGGAGACCCAAAAGGCTTCAGCCATCATAGAGGTGCTGGCTGCTCCGCGCTCCAATCAGCTCCCTCTAGAGGAAGTCGCTCTTCAGCCGCCGGATGCGGATGTACGGTCTCCTGGGGGTGGACTGGGCTTGCCCCCGCCCCAACCCAAAGCCCTGCCCGGCAAGTGACTCCTCCCCTACTGCTTTCCCACCCCTGATCTTCTTTTCTCCCTCCCATCAGTCAATACCAGTAAAAAAGCCCCGGCAGTGACGTTTCTTAAGCACCCCCGGTGCCATGCACTTCAGCAAGCAGCGTCTGGTTGAATCTTTCCCATTAACCCTTGGACAGGGTGCCCTCAACTCCAGGACCTGTACAGATGAACCAGCTGAGGCTCAGCTGGTTTAAGGCACTCTCCCAACATCACTGAGCTGGGTTTATAATCAAGTCTGGAGGTGCCATGGGGAATAATAATACTAAATTGAGATTCAACATGCAACGAGGTGTACCAGGCACCTCAGTGGTCGCTGGAGATAGAAATCCTGAAGGTGAGAGACAAGTAAACAGATGACAACACGGTGAGGTCTGTGCTACCACCCGCGCACACGCAAGCTGAGTGCTCAGAGCGGAGAGAATGAGGAGGACGGATGGTGTCCGGCTGCCAGCAGTGGTTCTCAAGGACAGAAGCAGCCACAGCCTGGGGCAGGACCAGCCAGGCAGAGAGGGTGGGCCGCGTCTTCAAGGGCGCTTGCCCCATTCTCAGGGAGGCCCTGCCCCCAGCCTCCTCTTCGCACTCCCCACCCACGTGCTTCCTCACCACCTACCCCCAGACCGGCTCCCTATGCCCCTCCCCTGCCTTAGAAGCCCTCTGCCCTTTCTGCCCCTAATTAATCCCCCCACCATCACTCCCATCACTCCCCACCTTCCACCTGCCTGACCTTTGCCTTCTAGAACCCTGGAAGGTTCCAACTGTTGCTTTTAATTTGAAAACTCATCCTGTTCTTAAGCAGTTGGTCCTGGGGAGGCTGCTTCTGCCCCTCCCTCTGAGTCAGGGTCCCTCTCAGGATAGAGAGCCCAGCTCCAACCCCTGCATCGCAAAATCTGTGCCGCTCCTCCGTGTTCCACTTTTTTCGTAGTCTGGTGGGGAGCAAGGGCAGCCCAAAGAGCTCCGACAAGGCCATGTTGGAAGATCAGCAGTGCCCCTTGAGAGAGCTGGCTGCTGTGTCCTTGATGACAAAAGGCCAGGAGGGAGTGGGGAGGAAGGATCCCAGTTTGCAAGCCTCGGTGCCCCATACCCTCTCTGTGGCCCCGCCACAGCACAATCCCTCAGGGCTGGGGCTGGGGGTTGGGGTCTTGAGCATCACGGCCCCTGGTGTAGAAGTAAAGTCAGTCCTGCCCAGAGGAAGCCTAGAGGTTCTAGGCAATCTGTCTGAGAAGGAGGAGAGGGAAGAGGAGGAGGAGGAGGCAGCAGGGGAGGCCTCTGGGGATACAGGGACCTCAGACAGGTGAGGGACTGGGCTGTGGGTGGTGGGAAGGGGCCTGGTGGAGGTATTAGAACAGAGCCTGGATGTAAGCTCGGGCAGGGGAACGGCAGACACACACTGGGGTGTACCAGGAACGGGAGTGCGTGGATGGGTTGAGGACCGGACCAGGGCACCTGGGTGGGAAGAATGGACCAATCAAGGGTGAGAAGGCATCTGAAGATGGGGCATGTATGTGGAGGGGGACAAGGCACAGAGGAAGCAGAGATGAGGGTCCTCCCACAAATAAGGAAGGGGCTGTGGACGGAGGCTCTAAAAGGAAAAAGAGACCGGCTGGGGGCTGGAAAGGAGCATGCCAGGGCGAGCTGGCTGCCGCTACTTCCCGGGTCCTTTCTTGGCCCCTTTCCACCCTGCCTCCCTTCCCTATTCTCTCCCTCCTGGTTCCCATCGCCAACACCCTACCTCCAGGATGAAGCCCCCAGAGGGAGCTTTGGGGAACAGGAGAATAGAGGGGCTGAGCAGGGCCTGTGGGAGAGCCTTGGGGGTTGTGGGGGGTGTCACACCCCACCTGCCACTCCCACCTGGCCATGCTTTGGGATCAGGGCCCACTTTTCCCAAGCCCTGGAGGTGAAGCAGAGGAACACAGGGCCACTGGAGGTCAGCCCCGAGGTCTTCACCAGGGAGGAGAAGAAGGAGCGTCTGCTGGACGGTGAGTGTGGTGGCCACAGATGTAGGGTAGGGCCAGGAACCAACCCTCTTCCTCTAGGACCCTGCAGGAGTGGGGGCCTGGAAGGACGCAGTCTAGGGGAATGCTGGAGGCAGGCTGCCTGCGGTCCAGCCCCAACTCCCCTGGGCTGAACTGTTGCCGGGAGAGACCTGGTTCTTCTTGCTGACGCGTGTAAAGAATTACAGATCAGCAAATCTATTAGCGTGTAATCAGTTCATTAGTGACCCATTCCCATGGAAGAGAACGGGACTGAGTAGAGCGGGGGTGGAAGGCAAAGTTTCAGGGCAAAGCAGGGCGGCAAAAGTGAGAGCAGCTGAAGACCAGGGTGGCAAGTCCCCGGGCAGCCTGAGGCCGGGTGGCCAGAGGCCCAGTGGCCCAGGAGCCCAGAGCACCCTGAGCCCCCGAGATGGAGGGAGGGGGAGAAAGAGAGAGAGAGTCCTTTGTTCTGAGAACTTATATACTTAGTGGGATAGGAGAAAAAAAAAGTTACATATTGATTAACGGGTAAATGTGGTGCCAGCTTCCCTGGGGGGATGTGACTACAAACTCAGGTATGTGTGGGGGTCTGTTAGCCCGAGTCCTCATCTTGCTCCAGACTCCATTTGTTCATCTTGTTGTAAAACAAATACGTGACGGGGGCAGTTAATTAAAATTGGAGCACTTTCCAAAGTTATTTATGGGCTCTTCTGTAAGCATCAGGGACTCCCTCGTAAAACAGATAGTGACCAGAGGTAGACAATTAACCAAAGCTGTTTTATGGGCTCTTCTCTGGGCACCGTGGACCCTCTCCCACGTTCCAGGCCCAGGATGAAAGCACAGTTTCAAGGTTTTCTTTCCCAGATAGTGGAAATGCTGCATAGAATCTCAAGGACTTCCCTCCTTTCTTGCTAACACAGTGTTTCTTGTGATGCTGGAACCCCTGGAGATACTATCAACCCAGGCTCAGGGCTGCTGAGTTAGCGTGTGAGACCTGTCTCCTTCCTGCTCCCTGCCTCGGTTTACTATTTATTCTACCTAATTGGTAAAAGGCGTTTCCTGGCAACCAGGATGCTAGACTCTGGCCAGTGGCAGCAGCGCAGTCTCAGAGTTCTTCCTGTGCTGTCTCCTGCCTCAGAACTGTGTGATGGTGGCAAATTGCTCCACCTTTCTGTGTCTCAGTTTCCTCATCCATATAAAAGGAGAATGCAGCCCTGGCTGGTGTAGCTCAGTGGATTGAGTGTGGGCTGGGAACCAAAGGGTCCTGGTTCGATTCCCAGTCAGGGCACATGCCTGGGTTGCAGGCCAGGTCCCCAGTGAGGGCCATGTGACAGGCAACCATACATTGCTGTTTCTCTCCTCTCTTTCTCCCTCCCTTCCCCTCTCTCTAAAAATAAATAAAGTCTTAAAATAAATAAATAAAATGAGAATGCAGTAGTTCCTATCTCAGAAGACAGTAGGAAGGATTGAACAAAATGTCCTTTGTCAAGTGCCCAGAACTGTGCCTGGCACATAGTAGGTATTTGCTAAAGAAAACTAGGAAAACTTACCCTCAGCTCAACCCTCCAGAGGTCCCTGCCCTGCTGGGCCTGGGCCTGGGCCTGGCACCCCCCACCGCTGCTATCAGACGGTTGGTGACACTGCAGATCACAGGAGAGCTCAGGCTGGCCTCTTTGAAGGTGGGGGCAACTCCCTGGGACCACCTCCTCACCTTGTACAAGCAGCTTCAGAAACTGGCCATGGCCAAGGTCTGTGGCGCCAAGTTGGGGCAGTAGTGGGGGAGGTCTGGGGGAGCCCCTCCCCACATCTGGCTGGGTATGTGGTGGGAGCAGTCCCCTCCCTTAACCCTTGGGGAGCTGTTTCCTCCTGCTTTTTGTTTCACAAAAGGATGGGGCTGCAGGCTTGGGGCCTTTCTCACCTGCTCAGAATGACACAGTCTCGGTTTCCTATAAAGGAAGGCTTACCCCACAAGGAGGAAGGTGAGGAAGAGGAAATGGAGGAAGAGGACAGCTCATTCCAGCTCTGCGTTCCAGGCATTGTCACCCTCCAGTCACCACTGCAAAAGACATTTAGGTCAACAGATACAGTGGGTAAGTGCAGTGTCCCCACGTCCTCTCCCAACATGTCCCAGGCCCAGGGAGTCCCGTTCTGGTATCTGTTCTTGGGTGTGATGCCAGTTCTTACCACCAGGTGGTACCATACGACATAAGATGGCCTCCGGAGAAAGGGGCCAGTGTTGGGCTGGGCTGGAGGCCACGCTCCCTCTAGCTAGGGTCCTTTCCCCTCAGGGTTTGGGAGACAGCAACGTGAAGGTTGTGACTGGGGCTGTGGCTCCTCAAGCACCCCTCTTCCCCAGCCTGGAATTCTTTTTCAGTGGCCACCTCCGTCTCTGGTTTTCCCGTCGTGTATGCACTGCTGTGACCAGAAGGTGTCCCTGAGGGCAGACAAGGGGAGAATGGGGGTGGTGATAATGTAAAATCATTGTTGACATTTACATAGTCATTTCTATGGGCCATATCCTCTTCTAAGCACCTTTCATGAAATAATGTATTATGATTCTGAGGTAGGTCCTCTTTACTCTCCACTTCACAGTGAGAAAACTAGGCACAGAGAGATTAAGTAACTTGCCCAAGATCACACAGCTAGTAAGTAAAGTGGCAGAGCTGAGATTTGAACCCAGGTCCTTTGGATGGTTCTAGATCCATGCTTTTGAGTGGTGGCTGGAGGGGGCGTAGATAACGTGCCCCTTGCATGCTCTCCCCGAGGAGGTGATGAGATCACACTCATGCTTTCAGGAGGGAGCCCATGGAAAGTGAGTTTCTTGGGGAGAGCAGGGTGGTGGGGAGGTGGTGTCTGGTTGGCTCCAAGAAGTAGATGAAGAAAGCACTATGGCTGGGGTGACCGGAGAGCGCGCAGGGCTGGCCAGGATGAAGTTTGGAGAGCCAGTGCCACCTCCTCTTCCTGCGACCTCAGCAGTTTGCTCCCCCCCCATTCCTGCCTGTCCCTTGCCCATCTCTCTGGATCTCAGGCTTCATGGAGTCAGAGTTAAAGAAGCTTATGGTGGTACAGCAGGAGTCCCGCCTCTGGAAGATGGGAGGCCACGAGGGTCGGGAGCCACTGATCCATCCCGAGATCTCCCTGGAGGAGGCAGGCATTGTGGACGGCCAGGTATGCCACCCTGCCTTGAAGACACTGGCAGAAGTGCGCTGCAGGCCAGCCATTTCCACAAATGCTGGCCTGGCTCCAGTCGCAGTCCCCTCCCCCTTTGCCTGGGTAGGGAAAGCAAAATTTCTTCTTGGTGGTGGTTCTCCTGAGGACCATGACCACACTCACACTCACTTCTCCCTCAGTCTCTCTGTCTCACATTTGACCTAGAGTTCAAACGTCTACTTTTGAAGCTTAACGTTGCCATTTCTTGCTGTGTGGCCTGGGCAGGTTGTTTTCCTTCTCTGGGCCTCAGTTTCCTCATCTGCACAATGAGGGGACTTGTCTAGGTGGCTTGAAGGCTTTCCAGTACATCTGTAACCCACACGATGTTGCTCATTGTCTGTTTCCTCTCCCATTCACACCCGTGCCTACTCTCACGAACACACGTAGGTGCAGGGCAGTTGCCCCGCTGGGGCATGCCAAGGACCACGCGCTGCCCACCCTCCTTGACATCAGCGTTGAACGTTATGCCGTCCCAGCTTGTCTGACTGCCCGTCGATGCCCCTGAGTTAATTCCTGTTCATTCGTCAGCTTGCTCTTTCGCTCTACGGACACGTGCCCTGGCGGTCTGTT
The DNA here is from genome assembly GCA_004026765.1 of Micronycteris hirsuta. Classification (NCBI taxonomy): domain Eukaryota; kingdom Metazoa; phylum Chordata; class Mammalia; order Chiroptera; family Phyllostomidae; genus Micronycteris; species Micronycteris hirsuta. The sequence goes on along the minus strand of PVJI01004423.1, from coordinate 72,535 downwards.
GGTTTACAAAAGGAAGGAGCACAGGAATCGGGGGCCAGTCTTTAGTCCAGTCCCTGCTCTGGCACTGACTTGCTCTGTGACTTTGAATGTAAGCCTTGGCGCCTCTGCCTGTGAAGGGGGGCTGCCGGGAAGGTCAGATGAGATGAAGAACGGACGCCCCTCACCTGCACAGGGAGGGCTCTCCAGTATTAGGGCTATGACACCCTCTGCGGGGGTCTGACTCCCTTCTCGTTGTCCTGAGCCCACAGCCCCTGTCCTGGGGCACCCCTCTGTGCCCTGGGGAGCAGGGCTGTGCTGTGGGTCCCTTACCCACACAGGCAGTCAGCTTTGGCAGGGCCCCTCACTTTTGCATTGTCCCCCTTTTCTCCCCTCCAGAGCCACCCCCTGAGCTAGTCTGCCCCTACCCCAGGAGTTAGAGTCCTGGCATAGCCTGAGCGGCATTGGAGGGGCCCTGGAGAATTTCTGGGGAGTGGCAAGTGGGGGCCCAGCTCGGTCCTTACTTTGGGGACACAGCTGGCTCCGGAATATCTTCCTCCTGGGGGTGTTTTAGAGCCGTTGTCCTCACTACCATGCTCCGCTCTCTTCTTGTCTGCCCTCGGGGACAGCGAGCTGATGGGGAAGGAAGCCATCCCCCAGCCTTTGGGGAATGCTGGGGACCTGGGAGAGAGGCACCGAGGCAGCTGAAGCCCCACCCTAGGCTGGAGAGAAGGGTGCAGAGCCCCCCTGGTGTGGTGTATAGCACAGAGGTGAGGGCAGGGAGGAGCTGGCTGGGGTGCTGGACTCCTGAGGATTCGAAAGAACATCCCAAGTTGGAGACAGAAAGGTCCCTCCATTTTATGAGAGGGAGGTGCCCAGGGTTGGTGGGTCTGGGTTAGCTGTGGGGGCATGGTAGAGGGTCTGGAAGAAGTGGCCTCAGGGTGCTTGTCTCTGGGGGTAGGCGGGAAGGTCTGGGCTGCAGAGCCAGGAAGGGAAAGCCCAAGGACACTGAGACATTTTCCTCCACCCACTTCTGCCCCCAGCGCCTGCTCCTTGAGGAGGTGGATGAGATGGGGAACTGGCCTCCAGAGTGAAGCTGGGGCTGGCCCGAGTCTGCCCTGCCCCCGTCCCTGGAACCTGCACAGGGACGCAGTCCCTCTTCTTAGGGAACTCCAAGGAGACTGGTCCCCTCTTAGGGACCTGCCCAGCAGATTGTCCCCACCAGTCAGACTCAGGCCTGTGATGTTGTAATAAAGCTCTGGCTGGCTGTGCATTCTGCCTCTCATCTCCAACCATGAACAAGCTCAGTTGGTCTGGGCTCTCCACCTCGTCCCCAGTCTGTGCCTCTGGGGCTGCAGAGTCCTGGGCTCCGGCGGGGTGCCGTGGGGCTCTGAGCAGGAGGACAGGACATGTGTGCACCTGACCGGGGGTGGGAAGGACCCCTGGCCCAGACCTGCCCCTGTCAGCAGGAGTGTCGCCGACTTTCCTCGGCCGAAGTTCCCAGGCCGGGCCTGTGGCCTCGCAGGGAGGATCCGGTAATTCTCCAGCAGGAAGTTCCTGCCCAGCCAGCACAGGGACAAAGCCAGGAAAGCAGCCCTGGGACCACAGGGACTGCCTCAGGGGCCGGGCGGGGGGCAGGTGAGGGGTCCCTGGGGTCCATGCAGGCCCTGTCCTGCTGCTCCCGGCTGCAGCCCCCCCTGCCATGCTCAGCACCGGGTGCCTCTGCACAGTGTGGGCAAAGGAGGTCCAGACATCTAGAAGGCCGGGCAGCAAGGGTGGGCTTGAGTTGGGGGCTCACGATGCTGTGCCCTTCCTGGCCATGAAAGGGCTCGCCCTCATACCGGAGCCAATGGGAGGCAGGGCCAGCCCACTTTGCACTCCAGGTGGTGCTGTCGTCTCGGGTAGAGCCAGGGTTCCTCCCTTCCCTGTGGTCCCGCCTCTAAGGCTCTAGTGTATGGGAGAGAGAGGTCTCACGCTGCCCCAGCTCTTCTCAAAACCCACAGCTGCTATTTACAGACGCTGTGTGGCCTTCTCTGTGGCCCACCCTGGGGCCTGCTGTACAGCTGAAGTTCAGTATCAGAACATGGTTGCCTCTCTTAATCACGTGATCGATAACAGCCATTTGTGGGATGGACAGTATGTGCTTAGGGTAGGGGGAGGTGACTACAGTGACTGGCCTCCTGCCCCCACCCAGCCCAGGGGAAGGTGATGTCCCTGCCTCCCATTCCCCAACCTTGGAGAGAGCAGGTGGCCCACGAGTGGGCTGGGGGCTCTCTGCTGTGCTTCTTGGCCATGGCCCCTGGAATCCCTGACTCAGCCTCTGAGCTGGAGGCTGGTGTAAGAGCCCATGCAGACTGCCGTCCTGAGTCAGCCGGGGGAACAGCCTTGTGACCACATGACTCACCTGTGCCCTGATCATATCCTCCCTGAGTGTCGGCTGTGGGGTGGGCTGAGGGCCTTGGAGGGCAGCCTGTGGGCTCCCTGGTTGCACCTAGACCACTGCTTTCCCCTGCATTTACCCCATGAGGATATTTCTCCTCCTTCTCTTCCTGATAGGACCCAAACTTGGCGGCAGCAGTGCCAGCTTGAGTAGGGAATCCTGGGCCCAGGGCACAACAGGACAGAGCTCGGCCCTGCCCCCGCTGCCCCGGGTAGGGCCGGCCAGCGGCGCCTGGGCCCAGTCCAGCACCGCAGTGGGTCAGGGTAGGCCAGGCCCCGCTCAGGCTAAGGCTGGGAGGATTGAGGGGCAGAGTCCCGGCTTCAGTAAGAGGGACTCTGCTCCTTTCTCTCCCTCTTAGTCAAGTGAGGGTCATGCCGCCTCTGTGCCACCCCCACCCGCTTCCCATGATCTGCAGGGAGAAAGGTCTGTGCAGCTGGGAGTGGTGGCCGCTGGTGCGGGGCAGGAAGCGGGCACGCGCATGGTGGCCTTTCCCAGCGCCTCAGGGCCCTGGGCTGGCCTCTGGGGATGGCAAGGCAGCGGTGACACCGTCCGAGGATGTGCTGTGGGAGAAGGGCTGGGCTCAGACTCCGCCACATGGAGAGGGCCCTGGCATTTCTGAAAGGTTTCGAGGGAACCACAGACGCATCTGTGGGTCAGTCGGAGGACTGGGTGGCATTTAAAGTTGCCGCCCGCTCCGGGTTGCACAGGTGGGCACAGGGAGGGCTGCCATGCCGTGCTGACCAGGTGGGCCCTACACTGGGGCTCTTGGCTCAAGGTGACAGGCTCTGAAATCCAATGAAGGTGCCTCTTTTTCACTGTCCCTGAAGGGCCACTGGGATGGGTTTACGTACAGCTGTGTGTCGGAATCTGCCAAGTCTCACCGCCCTCTCGGTTCCCGTCTCCCTCATTTCCCTCCGTCTCTGCTGCTGTCTGTCTGCGTGTCTCTGTCTCTGTCTCTCTCTCATTCTCTACAACCCACCCCTCTCCCTCCTGCCTTTCCTTGCCTGCCTCTCTCTCTCTCCCTCTCTCTGTCTCTCTGTTACGTAAAATGTTTCAGGATGGAGAGAGATGGAGGGAGGTTATATCTCGGTGGCAGCAAAGTGACGTGGGTGTCCTCTGCACCACATGGGAGGTGCTAAGGGGCTGTAAAACAGGGCAGGGTGAATAGGGGACTGGGGTGTGTCCTGCCCCAGACAATGTAAGGGCAGAGGCCTATTCCAGAACCAGCACAAGCCAGCCCTCTGCAGGGCACGGGGCAGGAGCCGATCAGATGGACAGCCTGCATGGGCGTTCAGGGGAATAATCGCTGCTGTGCCAGGGTGGAGCTGCACTGGGCTCGAAGGCCCGGCAGCGGTCAAGTCACGGCACAGTGTCCCCTTCACTCTGTCCCTTGTCATTTTCCCACTGTGCCTCTGGCGGGACAGAGGCCAGGAAAGCCCTCCCCGGACCCATTCTGAGTGGGTTTTGGGGACAGTGGTAGCTGAAAAAGTCAGTGGGGTGGGGGAGCAGGGTGGGTGGTCCCACGGAAATGTGGGCAGTGTCAAAGTGGGGCCTGCCTGCCGGAGGCGGGCGCTGCCTCCCTGTGGACTCCTGGGTGGGACCTTTGAGGAAGCTGCCACCTCTGGCTCTGCTGAGAGTCAGCAGTTGTCCGTCTTGCCTGTCCCAGGGGGAGGGAAGGGCAAAGCCAGCTGTATTATTTTTCAGGTGGGAAATGAGATGATGGACAGGCAGTGGGGGTTGGGGGGACTGGGCTGGGTCTGAGCCCCAGCTCCAACTCTGACAACTCACGTGGCTGCAGGCAGGTCCCACACCTCTCTGAATCTGTTTCTACATCTGAGAAATGGGAAAATCATGGGCTTCTCAGGTGTGCTAAAGGAAGTGCTGTTTGGCATGGAACAAATATTTATTAAGCATCTCCTACATCCCATTCCTATTCTATACACTGAGGAATAGAACAGTGAACAAAATATATAGAACTGTCATTTTTTGAGCATTTATTATTGCCAGTAGAATAAACAATGAACAGATAACATGCTGGGGAGTGACGAGTGCTGTGCAGAAAGATGAGACAAGGTGATGGAGCGCTGTTTCACACAGAGCGCTGGGATGGGGAAGGCCTTTCTGAGGAGGGTGTGTGCAAGCAGGGCCACCAGAAAGAGAGGGAGGGAGCTGTGGGGTGGTTGGAGAAGGGCCTGACAGCTGAGAGCTCAGCACATGCAAATGCCCTGCGGTCGGAGCGTCTGGTGGGTCTGTGTGGCGGGAAGGGAGTGAGTGGGAGGGGGCATAACAGGAAGTGAGGTCAGAAAGGAAGGAGGAGATCCTGTACTTGGCCGATCTGGGTTTTTGAGGGGTTATTTTGTCAGTGAGGTGTGACACGATGTAGTTTATATTCTAAAAGTCTCCCTTGGGCCCTGGCTGGCATAGCTCAGTGGATTGAGCATGGGCTGTGAACCAAAGGGTTGCCGGTTCGATTCCCAGTCAGGGCACATGCCTGGGTTGCAGGCCAGGTCCCCAGTGGGGGCGACATGAGAGGCAACCACACATTGATGTTTCTCTCTCTCTCTTTCTCCCTCTCTCCCTTCCCCTCTCTAAAAAAGCAAAAAACAAACAAACAAAAAAACCAAAAGTCTCCCTTGGGTCCTGGCTGGGTAGCTCAGTTGGCTAGAGCATCCTGATACGCCAGGGTTGCAGGTTCGATCTCGCGCAGGGTACACACAGGAACCAACCAGTGAGCGCACAGATAAGTGGAACAACAAACTGATGCCTCTCTCTCTCTCTTAAAAAAAAATCTCCCTTGGCTGCTGAGTGGGGAAGGGACTGTAGCGGCTGGGCCAAAGCTGGGAGGCCACTGAGGAGGCTGCTGGGTTTGTGGGGCAGGTCACCTCACTGGCTGCTGTTGTCACTGTAAGGACGGTGCTGACGGTGCTGGGGGCGTGTCTTCAGCACTAGGGTGCACCCTCGTACCTCTGTGCAGTGGAGTCTCCCATCCCCGCCCTAGAGGCTGGAGAGAAAGAGGGGCGACCTTGGGGTTTGGGGCCCAAGAATGTCGCATTCAAGGCAGCCTGGTCACGCGTGGGCAACTGTGGTGGGAGGGTGGCAGGAGGTGGTTGGTGCCGGCAGGGTGTGTGCTCACCAAGGTGCGGCAAATGCATCCTGGCTGGGACAGCACCACCATGTGGAGGATGGGCCAGGCCAACCTCTGAGAGCCGAGCCACTGAACCGGAGGGTGTGTCTGCTCCCTGCGGCCCTGGGAGGGCCCAGGCTGAGCTGGGCCTTCATCTGCTGGTTTAATCTGCCCCTAGATCAAGGATCAAAGACACCTGTCTCCTGAAATTCACAGTCAGGGCTGTGGGGTAACAACAGACTGCAACATGAAAATCGGATGCTGCTGCTGCTGCTGCTGCTGTAACACAGGTTTGGAGACCTCAGAGGAGGCACCATTTGTGATTTGGGCTTGCAGGAGGAGGAGGAGGAGGGATCTGACAGTTGAAGAAAAGAGAGAGGTCACGTCTGCTAGCAGGATGGTCTGCTGATGACCCCACTTTCCACCTCTCTGTCCAAGCCAGAACCATCCTGGACTCCTCTTTCCCGTGCCTCCTTGTTCAGTCCGTCTCCTCACATTTAACCCTGTGCTCCCTGCCGCCCACCCCTCTTCACACTGCATTCTCAGTACCTTCACCGGGGCCCAATTCATAGCCACAGCCTGCCGATGCTCTCAGACCGCTGCCCATCGCTGCCAGTCTTCCCCGCTGCCCTCCACTGCCCCCACCCATTCTGTGGAGCGCAGCCTCTTCCTGGAGTCCACACAGTTCTCTGGCTATGGGACTAATGGGACTTGCTCTCCCCTGCTCAGGACAGAGGGACACACGGTGAAGTCCAGCCCTGGGGGCTTTGTCTCCAAGTCTGAAATGTCCAGCATGGTGGCTGCCACAGAGCCACTCAGCACGGAATGAGCGAGGGAGGGCAGGCTGGAGGAGGGGCTCAAGGACGAGCTGGAGAGATGGTCAGGGCCAGACTGCATGGGCCATGGATGCCAACCCAAGTGGCTTGGCATTTATCCTCAGGGCAGTGGGAGCCGCAGAGGGCTGTAAGTCGGGGACAGTGGCATGTTAGGTGTGCAGTGGAGGATGGAATGGAGCGGGTGTGGGCCATTCAGGAGGCTGTCACGGGTGTCATAGTGAGAGAGGTGTGAGCCTGAGCTGGGCAGTGGCAGAGAGGGCAGCGAGGAGAACCCTCGGGCAGTGGTTCTCGGCCGGGAGCAGTTCTGGCACCAAGAGACGGTGGCAACGCCTGGAGACATTTTTGGTGTCTCATAACTTGGGTAGAGGCCTGTCTAGTGTGGATTTCCTCATCTTTAGTAAAGGTTATTGGGAGAGAAATGGGTTAATACAAGATCAGTGTTTAAAAAATATTTAGAAATATTAAGCGCTAGCTGACATGAGCTACTGTTATTTTAAAACATAAACCCTCTGCTCAAAGTCCCGCCCAGCTCCCCACTGTCCGAGTGACAGCCACGTCCTTTCCAACGCTGACAAGGCCCTCGGCATCCTGCTCCCCTCCGTCTCCCTCACTCCTGCCGCCCTCCTTGCTCCCCATGCCTGGTCACGCCGGCCTCTCTGTTGTTACTGGACACACTCGCCGATTCCTGCCTCAAGGCCTTTGCGCTTGCTGTTCCCCACCCGGAGGCTCTGCGCCTAGGGATTCTGTGATCCGCTTCCTTCCCTCCTCCGTCTTCATTCAGCCGGCGCTTTCTCAGAGGGACACTTATTAACCACTTATCTTTAAAAAAGCCACCCATCTTCCTTCTCCCCTACAGCTGTCTCTCTCCCTGTGACCCAGGCCTGCTTCATTTTCAGAGCATTTTCATCATATCAAAAATAAATTATCATATATTTAACTTACTTAAGTTTCTATTGTCTCTCAACTGGAATGTAAGCTTCATGAGGGCAGATTGTTGCTTGTCTTGTTTGCTGCTGTGACCTCAGGGCCCAGGACCTCACCAGCACGTGCCAAGTATTACTTAAGTATTGCTTCCATGAATGAATGAGGGAATGAATGGAGTGAATGAGAAACTCTGCCAGGAGTCAGAGACGTAGGAGAGGAATGGAGAGCAGGTATCAGTATGGAGGAGGAGAGGGTCTGAGGGACCTCTGAGAGGGCTGGGCCCCGGCATGCCCTGGGGCACACAGCCTTGCTCATCTGCCCTCCCCAGACCTCCCATCCCCATCTGCTCACAGGGATTTTCCCGCTCTGCCTGCCTGGCCTTGGACATGGTACCCCTAGCCCAGGCAGATGACCAGGCCTGAACAAGGTGTCCTTTCCCCTCAATAAGCTGTCCCCCTCTGGGGGCAGGCAGGACAGTAAGTGTCCTGCCGCTCAGGAAGTGCCTGAGAGCCTGGGTGGGCTCTGGAGTGGGCACAGGGCTGGCTGGGCAGCCACCTGGTCCAGAGGCCAGAGGCCAAGGCAGACCCTTGCCCGCCACCAACTCCAGCACACGCCTGCTCCTCACTCACTAAACGAATCTCGACTGACAGCCTGTCAAGAGTACAGCTGTGACTGAGTCCCTGGGGATGAGGGGGACTGGGTAACAGGCTGCCACACACAGGCATACGGCCTGCCTTGGGCATTTTGCCCTGGGAAGCTATGGTAGGGGGTGGGGCCGGAGGCCTAGAGCAGCTTCTGGGATCACGGGGACAGGGGGGTACTCAAGGGGCATCATGCCTCCTGGCCTCAGGGAGGATTTGGGAGGACCATGGATTTATTCTGCCTTTCCTGACACCCCACCCAGCCCCCACCCCTCTCCACAGGTGTTTCCCCGGTTGACAGAGTGCCGCCTGGAAGTGGGCAATGGTTTTTATTGATTGGCCGTTGCTCAGCTTCTCACAAGCCCTAAGCCCCGACACGCCAGGACCAGAGCCCCAGCTCCCCCTCCACCGCCCGCCCCTGCCACAGGACACACTCTTGACTCACCTCCACCCTCCTGGAGCCTTTCCTCCCTATGGTCCTGCCTCAGCTTCCCCACGGCACCTGCAAAACCTGTGTTCCAGGGGAGGAGGGCTTGGCCACAGGGCACCACATCTTCTGGAGTGTGCAGTGACCTTCTCGCATCCGTCCACACTCTCAAATGCTTGTGTGCACACATGTACACACTCAAATACCCCTGGGGCACACCCCTAGCCCCACCCCATACCTCACCAGCTTGCTGACCGCCCTGAGTCCTCAGGGCCTGAGGGCCCTTCGGTCCTCACTGGGACAGACAGACAGGCACAGTGGGGCGGAGGCAGGTGTGGGGGCAGAGCTTTGAATTCTCCGGGCTCCAGTCTTCAAGTATGTAGAGTGGGTGCCAGCTAGGTCTCTTGGTGTTACCCCAGGGCCTGTGAGGTCCCTCATAGCACAGGCAGAGAGCCCCGTTCTGAGACGTCACCATAGTTTAAAAGCTTGACCCAGCACCTTTTGGCACATTTCCTGGGGAGGGGTGGGTTTCTTGTCCTCGTGCCCTGGAATCCAAGAGGGCTCTCCTTGCCTCTGTCCGTGAAGCACTGTGGCAGTGAAGCTGTGTGGCTGTGGAGGCCAGGTTATAAAAGGCCACCCAGGCACCACGTGCTTCACTTAGAACACTTGTTCTTATACCTGTGTCAGAGTGCCCTGGGACTGCCCGGCAGGAGGGACCATGTAGCATTGCTCTGATTCCCAGTGGCCACTGAACTCCCCCCACCGCCAGAGCCAGTACTGCCTGCCAGCCACGGGAGGGAGCCTTCCAGGTGACTCCAGCCTCAGCCTGTTAAATGAGAGCAATCACATGAGACCCCAAGTGAGAACGGCCCAGCCAGGCCCTTTCCCATAAAACTCTGAGTGAAATAAAATGGCTATTTTTTCACACTACTGAGTTTGGGATAATTTGTTTTGCAGCAATAGCGATCAGAACACCGCCCCTACACCTTTCCTGATTCTTCTCGTGGTTCCCTTCCCCCCTTGTGTTCCAGGCTAAACCCTCCTGGACTGGACCAAGCCTAGAGTGGCTCCCTGGGCTCTGAAAATTCAAAAGGGTGGTTTGCCCACCTGACCCTAGGAAGTACTTGGCTTACCCTGGTAGCAGGGACCAGCCAGTCACCTGAAGGATGAGCTGCTAGCTGGCACCTCCACCCTGGTCCTTCTGTTTGGCCAGGACTAAGGTATCCCTGGTTCCCACCTCTGCGCTCCTGCTGGCCCTTAACTGGCCCCACCCTTGGCCCTGGCACCCATGCCTCCAAGGCCTGGCCTCCCATCCCCCAGTCTGTTAGCTGAGCAGGGCTGGGGCTGGGTGAGGTATGGGAAGCCGGGGCCTGGGTCAATACCAGGACTACTGGCTGGTATGGGGAGGGCACATGAGAGACTGACCCAGCTCTCCAGCGCCCTGGAGTGACTGGGCTCCGATTGCCCCCAGTGGTAACTGGGTGGACATTACATCCGTTACTGACATCTATCCCTCCGCTGACATTTACTGTGGTCACCTCCACTAATTTACATGTCCTCGAGTCTTTGTCTCAGGGACCGCATCCTGGAGAACCCAAACCAAGGCAGAGATATCAGGATGAGTCCTCAGTGAACTTACAGTCAGGCCTGGGGGTGAAATCCGCAGAGTTGGGGGGCCGAGGCGCCCCTCAGAGAGTGTATGCAGTAGGGTTAGCAACGACAACCGCCTCTGTTCAGCACCCGCTCTGTGCCAGGCAATGGTGGTGGGCATGATGTCTGTCCTCTTGCCAAATACTCACCATGACCTATGGTTGGTACTGCATTATCTCCATTTAACAGGTAAGGAAACTGAGGTGCAAGGAAGCCCTTTGTTCACGGTCAAGAGCTAGAAAGTGGCAAGTCAGCTTGGAGAGCCCGAGCTCCAAAAAGTAGTGGACCACGTGTGCTGACTGCTCTGGGAAGAGCAGAGGTCCTTGGCAGCACCTCTTAGGATGGAGGACATTTAAGCTGAGCCTTCGAGGATGAACAGATGTTGGGAAGATGGAGAGACCTGGAAAAGCCCTTGGGCCATGGTTCCCTTGCCTGTCAAGTGGACATAATAACAGCAGCCCTCTGAGAGGGCTGGTGTGAAGATTGAGTGGGTGAACAGACACAGGAACAGTAGGAAACGCACGTGAGTGCTCATTCTTACTGGCGTGAATGGGCGCGGTGTGAGCCAGTGGATGTGGTCCTGGCGGGAGGCTGAGCCGGTCTGGAGGCAACCTTCCCACTCCCAGTACTCAGGCCCGAGGGGAGGAGGCCGGACAAGCTTAGGAAGTTAATTCATCTGGAACTCGGAATTTGTATTTTCACTCAGGCAGCCTGGAATATTCCTCTCCTGAAGAAGTTCCAAACCCTTGCCAACCAATCCCTGGATCTCCTGTGCTGGCCAACCAGGTAGTCCTCCCGCTGTCTAATCTCTTTTCCTCCTGCAGTGCATTGTATCTGCTGGGACGAGGAGACTGCTAACGGTCAGGGTGGCGTTGAGTCAGGGCAGGCGCAGCTTTGTGAGGCCCACAGACCATGGTACCCGGGGCAACCCACCCTGGGTGTGGGTGTCCACCTGCATCAAGTAGGAGGGAGCTGGGAGGATGTGCCCAGAGGAAAGATCTAGGTGGCAACCGTTGGTGGAAGCTGGAAGCATAGGCTTTGGTGGAGTCCCTGTCCCACTGGGGAGGCCCATCCCAGCCACAGAGCAGGGTCCCTGAGGGTGAAGAGACAGCCCTCTGCCCAGGGCCCAAGCCCTGAGTGAACAAAAACCCCCTCCCAGATTTCCTGTCTGTGACTCTCTGCAGAGTGAAGATCAAGGCTGCATGCTCTGGGCTCAGGCAGTCTGAGTTTGAAGTCCATCTCTAATTTACTAGCTGTGTGACATTGAGCAAATCCCTTCCCCGCCCCGCGCCACCCCCCCCCCCCACAGCTTTCCTTATTTGCAAAACAGGGACATGTTGCCAGCTATACAATCTCCACCAACCTGTTAGACGGCTAAATTGTTCCCCTTCTGTATACTGGGAGTGACCAATTTGCTGTTTCATTGCAGTCATGTCCCCTCAGCCCCGGGAGCCTCGGTTTCCTCATCTGTAAAATGGCGATGAGGATGAGCCAGACCAAGTGAACAATGCAGCCATAGTACCACCCGGGGTGGGCGGCAGGTGTGGGCAACGGTTGATTAATATTATTGTTTCCCCTCCGGCTCCAGCCCCAAGTACCTTGCCTGGGGGACCCTTCCTCTCTGCTGCCAAGGCTGGTTGATGTGCTGGGGGCTGCTCTGGGAGAGGCTACATTTAGAAAGAGGGTGTAGAATGATGTCAATGCCAGCCAAAGGAAGGAGCTGCTGAGGTTTGTCAAAGGCCTGCTGAGGGGCAGGAGCTGGGCTGGGCTGGGCTGAGGGGTGGGGGAGGGGCACTGGGCTGTCGCCATGGCAACCGGGGAAGCCCTCACCCTACTGTCCTGTGTAGTGCCCTGTACCCAGCACAGAATCAACCAATATTTGTCAAGTGCCTGGACGCAGACCTCCTCACCAGGCTGCTTGCCCCCAAAGGTCCAAGGCTGGGTTTGTTCTCTTCAGACCAGGAGCGCTCCTTCCAGGGAAGAGCTAGACCAGCTTTGCAGGTGCAGACCCAGAAGGTTTCTGCAGCATCTTGACCTCAGGAAGGTAGCACCTTGTGGCACCTTAAGGTGCTTCTGAGCAACCCCAGGCTGCCTGCAGAGGTTCTGCTGTCCGGGTGGGAGTGGCGGTTTCACCTCACCAGGCCTCAGTATGGTCTCTGTCTTCCTCTCAGTCTAGCCTAGGAGCTGGTGGGGAAGTTGTGGGGTGGGAAGGAGGAGGCTGATTTCTCAGCCCAGGACTCCCTTCTCTCCCCCTGCTGCTTTCCATCTGGCCAGCAGCCTCCCCCGCTGCCCCAGGACAAGGGCCCCAGTGTCTGCTCAGCTCCTGGGCAAACAGCAGGCCTTTCTCTCTCTCTCTCTCTGCCCTCCAGAGTGCTTTGGCCCTGACCCCTCCCTGCCCTCTTAGAAGGGCATGGCACACCCCTTGCTGCATGATTTCTTCCTTCTGAATGTTTCAGAAACAGAGGCTGGCAAACCTGGTGTAGGAGCAGGTCTTGTTTGGTGGCTGAACCCCTTTATTTTGGACAGTCCAAGCTTTGGCTAGGCATCCTGGGCAAGGGCCAGCTCGCAGGGCCTCAATCCTGCCAAAGTGGGCGTGGGATGCAGCTGGAGCCCAGGGCCCAGCCCAGGTGCACTTGACGTCATCCTGTTGTCTCCTGCCAGACAAAGGCTGCTCCCGCCTGGCCCTGGCCCTGGCCTCGGGGAGGCTTTTCATGCTGGTCCCTTTGCCAAAAGGATCACAGGGCTGATGTTGGTCCTGCCCCTCTCCTGCCTTCCTTGTTGCCAGGTGAGGTTTAGCGGTCTGGGCACGCTCACTGAGGCTAGGGCAGCTTCCCCTCGTGGTGCAGGGCACCTTTCCTGAGTCGGGAAAGAGAAGGAATAGCCCGAGGCCTCCTCTTTTCTTGGGGGCTCCGGCCAAGGTCCTGACCTGCGCATCAGGGGAGGGTGATGGCACCTCACAAGGCGACTGGAAACTAATCAAACAGCTCCCACTGCTTCCCAGCTCAGACTCAGAACTCAGGGGGTCTGCAGTCCAGCCCAGCCCTGTACCCTCCTGGCCAGTGGGTGTACTGGACACTCAACAATTGATTATTCATTTGGGGATGGGACTCAGAGGCCTGGTTTGTGGACAACTCAATAAAATCTTCAGTCTCATAAATGTCCTTTCCTTGGTTATCCTATAAAACAAAATTCCACCATTAGAGGATCATTTCTTTAGATCTCAAGCACTTCTCTTTACTCAGAACCCTGAAGACTACAAAAGCAAAGACAATTACAGAGAATGTCTGCTGACTGAGCTTAGTGTTTTACAAAGTAATTACTTATGCTGGATATTCTCCATTCAGCCCTCCAGGTCCACCGTCCTCTCTTCAGTCCTGGCTCTGTGTTCCGAGAGGCCTGAATTCCCGGCTTCCTTACCCTCTGAGCAGATGGGAGGCACTGGTAAGAGACAGGAGGGCACAAGGAAAGAGAGGTGTGGGGTTCATTTGTTCTGTTGATCCCTTTTCAGGCTGGGGTGGTATGAGTCCAGCAGTTGCTAGCACCAGGGCCCTTGCCCCTGCCCACACCTTGGCCAGTCTGTCCATTCACTACCCTTCCTTTAGTCACCTGCCAGGGTCTCACTAATACAGCTCTGTATTTTGTGGTGTATTTTTTTGTTTTTTTTTTAAAGATTTTATTTGCCCTGGCTGGTGAGGCTCAGTGGATTGAGCGCCAAAAGGTCACCGGTTCAATTCCTAGTCAGGGCACATGCCTGGGTTGCAGGCCAGGTCCCCATTAGGGGGCATGTGAGAGGCAACCACACATTGATGTGTCTCTCCCTCTCTTTCTCCCTCCCTTCCCCTCTGTCTGAAACGAAATAAATAAAATCTTTCAAAAAAAAAAAACCTACCTTAAAAATTTTATTTATTTATTTATTTTTAGAGAGGAGAGAAGGCAAGGAGAAAAAGAAGAAAAGAGCCCTGGCTGGTGTGGCTCAGTGGACTGAGCACCAGCCTGTAAACCCAAAGGTCACCGGTTCGATTCCCAGTCAGGACACATGCCTGAGTTGCGATCCAGTTCCCCAGTTGGGGGTGTGCCAGGGAAAGCAGATCAATGTATCTCTTGCACATTTATGTTTTTAGCCCTCTCTTTCTCCCTTCCTTCCCTTCTCTCTAAAACCAAATAAATAAAAAATCTTAATAAAAAAAAAGAGAGGGAGAGAAACATCAATATGTGAGAGATACGTTGATCGACTGCCCCTTGCACAGTCAGGGCCAGCCCTGTGTTCTGGTTTTTCACACAGAACACTGACATGGGAGAGGCTGGGCAGCTTCTTTGTACAGCTGGCGAGTGGCTGAGCCAGGACTCAGCGGTCTTGCTCTAGGACTTGGCTTTTAACTGATTTGAAGGGTCACACCTTCCCTGCCAGCCAACACCTCAGAGCAGAGGAGGGGCACAGCCAGGAGCTGGGCCCTTGGTTTCAGGACTCCAGAACCAAGGGGCTTCTCTCTCAAGAGGCCACGGTTAGAAGGTGGGGGGGATGACACCTTCTTCTGTGACCAGAGGAAATCCCAGCAACAGATTGTTTTACCTCTTTCTCCACTGGCCAGGACCACATGTTAGGCTCAGCTGGTTGCATTCCTAGTTGGCTTCCTCTCCTGTCCCTTGCAGGTGGTAGGAAGTCAGCAGTGTCTGAAAGAAATAGATATGATACTGATGACTGGCACGTGGAGGTGAGGTGGAGGCCAGCAGGACAAGCCTGTCTCCTCCCAGGCTCCCCAGAGGGTGAGCGTGTGAGTATATGAGGGAGAGGGAGAGTATATGAGTGAGGGAGAGTGCGCAAGAGTGTGTGAGAGTGAGAATGTGTGAGGGAGAGTGTGTGAGGGAGAGGGAGAGCGTGTGAGTGAGAGTGTGTGAGGGAAAGTGAGAATGTGAGAGTGAGAGTGTGTGAGGGAGAGTGTGAGAGGGAGAGTGTGTGAGGGAGAGTGAGAATGTGAGAGTGAGTGTGTGTGAGGGAAAGTGAGAATGTGAGAGTGAGAGTGTGTGAGGGAGAGTGAGAATGTGAGAGTGAGAGTGTGTGAGGGAGAGGGAGAGCGTGTGAGTGAGAGTGTGTGAGGGAGAGGGAGAGTGTGTAAGTGAGAGTGTGTGAGGGAGAGTGAGAATGTGAGAGTGAGTGTGTGTGAGGGAAAGTGAGAATGTGAGAGTGAGAGTGTGTGAGGGAGAGGGAGAGTGTTTGTGTTACCGAAGGCTCCTGGGGCGGCGGCCCTGGCTGTGGCTAAGTAGTTACCGTGGGCAGGGGTGCCCGCCCAGGCCCAGGGCTGCTTATGGCATGGGGAAGGAATTCTCTGGGAACCCCAGTGGGCCTGGGCTGGCACCACACCCACATCGGGTGACCGGGCTGGGTGGCTACTGCCCTGAGTCAGTCCTTTTGGCCTGGCTCCGCCCCGCTGATCCTGGCTCTGCTGCCATATTGGGAGTGAGGGGCAGAAAAAGGCCTTGAGAACTCCGTTTGTTATCTGTCCCAAACCACAAGATGGCAAATCAGGGGTGGGTTTTATCTTCCCAGTCACAGCCGGGGTTGGCCAGAAGGAGCTTAAAGAATAGTGAGAGCCAAGGTTGAAATCTGGGAAGCTGATGTGAACTCTCTCTCTAAGGACAAGCCTGAGACCAGAGAGGTCTGTACCTTGTGCAAAGTCACACAGAAGAGCTGAGAGTAAGTCTCCAGAAGGCAGTTGTGGTGGTGGTGTGGGGAGCATACTGGTGGAGGGGCCTAGGGTTCTGAGCTGGGAGCTCCTCCTCATATTCCAATTCAGTCGTATACGTGCCACACCCCCTCCACACACAGTGTTTTCTTCTGAGTCCAGAAGAGGGTCTGCTCAGGCCCAGGCTGGATCGAGACCAGAGCAGGTGCGTTTCCTGGAGGTCTTCCTGCCGGCTCTTGAAACTTGGGGGTGATGCTGTGAACATCTTTATTCTTATTTCTTTTTGGCTAGAGGTTATATTTCCACATAGTCCAAAATTCAAATGTTTAAACAAGAGATATGATAAAAAGTAATTTCCCCCTAATCCAGCTCCTGCCCCTCAGTTCCCCCTTCTAGAGGCCCCTTGAAAGCACTGGCTTCCTGCGAGTCCTGAGTTGGGATTTCTGACCAGAGCTCCCCATTCCCTCTAGGAGAGGCTCCCTTTGTGGAGGTGGGGCTGCTGGGTGCTGGGAGGCACTCGGCCATGAGCTGGGACCTGGACCAGGTGGGCTGCCTGTCATAGGGGTTGTGGAAGCCTCATTCCTGGGCCTAAACTTGGCCCCAGCTTAGCAGTACCCCACTCAAGCCACTCAGGAGGGGCGGGGCCCGTGGGTTTCTCCTTTCCAACTACTTGGAGCATTTCTGGAAGCCCCCCACCTCCCACTTGGGGGACCAGGTGCCTGACACGGAAGCTGTGACTCCCACAGTCTCCCTTTATTATTTCCTGGTATAATTTATATATATTTTCCCCACCCTCCTTCTCCCTGACAGTTCAGTTCCAGACTCATTTAGCACTTGTACCATGCCCAGCCTGGCCTGGAATAAGAAGTGAAGTGGACACAGCCTCCTCATCCAGGAGCTCACAGTCTACTGTAGAGGCCAAATAGGAGACAGATCATTGCATTTCAGGATGGCCCATGGTACATTTTCTGCTTGTTGGGAATAAGATGTTCCATGTTAAAAAGCCTGATGATACCAAGTGTCAGTAACGGTGTGGCTCAGGGGGCGCGCTCCTAGTGGCTGGCAAGAAGGTGAATTAGAAAGGCCACTTGGGAGAGAATTTGT
Source organism: Micronycteris hirsuta (assembly GCA_004026765.1). NCBI lineage: Eukaryota > Metazoa > Chordata > Mammalia > Chiroptera > Phyllostomidae > Micronycteris > Micronycteris hirsuta. The sequence continues at coordinate 55,732 of PVJI01004423.1, read as the reverse complement.
CAATTATAGGAAGTTGGCAATGCACCTTCCCTATTATCCAGCAATTCCACTTTCTAAGTTCTCACTCTAGAAGACAGTTTTTCAAACTTGTTGACAAGTAACCTCAATTAGCAGACACTGTGTTCCAGAAGGCACATACCACGCACTTGCCTCAGACACACTTTTACCCTAATAGTTACCAAGGATGCATGATGCACATTGATATTTTCTAATCAATTCTGAGTATTAAAAATGCTGATCTTCACCCACTAAATTAATTTCATGACTCATTAGTACATCTCAATACAGAGTTTGAACAATGCTGCCCTAGATATACTCATGTGTATGCACAGAGACAAAAATGTTTACTGCAACACAGTTGTGATAGCAAAAACTTAGATAGGGCTTTAATGGTTACCAACAAAATGGATAAACAAGCTGTGATGTGGTCAGGAAGTGAACTATCACATGGCAACTCCATGTATCAAAGGATGCACATAGGGTGATGCCATTTACATAAAATGTAAAACCCTACAGAGTGATAGCATATACTGTCTAGGGACGTATCCATATGACATTGCATGAAATGACACCCACCCAAATCAGGACAGTGGTTAACTCTGGGTGGGGGGGGAGGGGAATGTCATTGGGGAAGAGTTCATAAGGAACTTCAACTTAATCCTTAAGGTTTCATTCTTTAAAAATATATTGAAACAAACTTTGCAAAATATTAAGATTTGACAAAGCTGGAGGAAAGGTACAGGGCACTCACTATATTTTTAATATATTATTTTTATTTAATATTATTATTTGTTAAAATATTTGATAAAAAGATTTACAAGGCTCTGGCCTAGTAGCTCAGTTAGTTAAAGCATCATCCTGATATGCCAAAGTTGCCGATTTGATCCCTAGTCAGGGCACATACAAGAATCAACCAATGAAGCCCTGGCCAAGATGGAGGCATAGGTAGAAACCCTTCACTTCCTCGCACAACCAAAAGGAGGATAACAACCAATCTAAAATCAATAAACAACCGGAAGTGCCAGAAAAATCAAACTGCATGGAACTCTGACAACCAAGAAATTAAAGAAAAAATCGACCAGAACAACCAGACTGGTAAGGCAGCGGACCGAGTGGGTGGACTCAGAAAAACTGCAGGGACGTGGCCGACTGTGGAGGTGGGGCTGGGTGGCAAGCTCGAGGCTGCACAGGCGGGGCTGACTTAAGGGTAAAACAGACTCAGAGCTGACTGTGGGCTACGGCTGGGGTTGCCATGGTGGGAGAAACTCCCAGACTCACACAAGAGTTGAAAAGTGCAGGACTTCCGGCAAGATGGCGGCATAGGTGAACATGCCGTGCCTCCTCGCACAACCAAACAAGGAAAAAACCAGCAATTTTCTTAAACAAAAACAGCCAGATCTGACAGAAAATCGAACTGAGAGGAAGTCCGACAACCAAGGAGTTGAAGAAGACACATACATCCAGTCTTGTAAGCTGGGTCGAGCCAGGAGGAGAGAGAGTGCGCAGCGACTCTGCGGCGAGCCGGTGAGCAGACGGCAAGACCGCGGTTTGTGGAGCGATTCTGGCAGAGCCGCGACACACCGAGACGGGTGTGCCTGACCAAAGCGCGGGCTCATCCGGACCCAGTGGGGCCGAGACTGGTGGACCAGGCAGGTCCGCATTCGCGTGCAGACAAACCAGGAGAGAAAGCAGGGTGCAACCCATCAGTGCAGGGAAATAAAACCTCAAACTACCAACTGAAAGCACCTGTGGGGGTGGAAACAGCAGCGGGAGGAACTCCCGGCCTCATGGGAGAGTTCACTGGGGAGACCCACAGGGGATTGGAATTCTGCAGCCCATCCACTGACCCCGGAGCAATCCCGGAGCCAGCGCAGAGGGGCTCAACTTGCTTGTGGAATGTGGTGTGGGTGTGGAGAGCGGAGAGCGGAGCAAGCGCCATTGTTCCCTCAGGTCCCGCCCCCACAGGCTGCGTCACAACAAAACAACCGTGAGGTTCCAAGCCCTGGTGAACACCTAAGGCTCCGCCCCTTAAAATAACAGGAGTGCCGAGGGGGGAAAAATGGCCCAAAGGAAAGAACAGATCAAAGCTCCAGAACTAACCAACCGAGAGATAGACTATCAGATGCAAAGTTTAAAACACTGGTAATCAGGATGCTCACAGAATTTGATGAAAAATTATCGCAATTACTTGAACAAATGAAGGATAATATAAAGAAAATGAGGAGAGATCTGCATGGAACCAATAGAGATAAGAAGGAAACTGGGACTCAAATCAACAGAGTGGACCAACAGAAAGAAAAAAACATTCAACCAGAAAAGAATGAAGAAACAAGAATTCAAAAAACAGAGGAGGGGCTCAGAAACCTCCAGGACATCTGTAAACGGCCCAACATACGGATCATAGGGATGCCAGAAGGAGAAGAGGAAGACCAAGGGATTGAAAACTTATTTGAACACATAATGATGGAGAATTTCCCGAAGCCGGCGAAGGCAATAGACTTTCAGGAAGTCCAGGAAGCTCAGAGAGTCCCAAAGAAGTTGGACCCAAAGAGGAACACACCAAGACACATCATAATTACATTACCCAAGATTAAAAATAAGAAAAGAATCCTAGAAGCAGCAAGAGAAAAGGTGACAGTTATCTACAAAGGAATTCCCATAAGACTGTCAGCTGATTTCTCAAAACAGACCTTGCAGGCAAGAAGGGGCTAGAGAGAAGTATTCCAAGTCATGAAAAGCAAGGACCTACATCCAGGAATACTCTATCCAGCAAAGCTATCATTTAGAATGGAAGGGCAAATAAAGTGCTTCTCAGATAAGGTCAAGTTAAAGGAGTTCATCATCACCCAACCTTTATTGTATGAAATGTTAAAGGAATTTATATAAGGCATGGAGGAATATCAACAGGGGAGTGGTGGGGGAGAGTTGGCGAAAGGGGCACAGAATAAGTAGCATAAATGGAAAGTAGAAAACAGACAGGGGGAGGTTAAGAATAGTATAGGAAATGCAGAAGCAAAAGAACTTATGTGTATGACCTATGGACAAAACTAAAGGGTGGGGAAAGAGGGGTACGGGGGTGGAAGGGAAGAAAGGGGGGGAAATGGGACAACTGTAATAGCATAATAAATAAAATATATTTTTTAAAAAAGTTGAAAAGTGCGCTAGAGACAAGCAGGCCAGCCGCCCTGTTCCCTCTCTGGCCCTTCCCCCATAGGCAGCATGAAAGTGCATCAAAGAGGGTTGCCTTGCCCAGGTGAATACCTAAGGCCCCACCCCCTTACAACCTATCATCTGCGCCAAGACAAAGAAATATGGCCCAAATGAAAGAACAGAGGACTTCCGCCAAGATGGAGGCATAGGTGGACGCACTGCGCCGCCGCTCACAGCCAGAGAGTTTAAACAATGAGTTCAACAGCAGAAAATAAATAACCAGAATGGACAGAATCAAACTGAGGGGAAGTGTGACACCGAGGAAGTTGGAGAGGACATACATCCAGGCCGGTAAGCGGGGAAGAACCGGGTGGAGAAGCAGAGCGAGAGGCAGTTTCCCTGGAGGGAGCGCCTAGCCAAAGCATGGCCCCAAGAAACAAGTGAAGCCCGCAGCCAGCGTAACCGGAGAGGCCAGTGGGAACCAGCAGGGCCGAGACTGGCGGAAAAGGCAGTAAGGAACTAAGGAGCAGAGGGTGATAGGGAGCGGCGGCAGTGAACAGAGCAGGCGCCATTGCTCCCTCCCAGGCCCTGCCCCCAGGGGAAACGTCACAACAAAGTGACCTAGGTTGCTGGGCACCGGCAAACACCAAAGATGCTGACCCATTAAAGTAACAGGTGCGCCGAGATAAAAAGAATGAAAATGGCCAAAATGAAAGATCAGAACATACTACAACTAACGGACGAGGACATAGCCAACCTATCAGATGCTCAGTTTAAAACACTGGTAATCAGGATGCTCACAATATTGGAAGAAAGGTGGATGCAAATAAATGAACAAATGAAGAATATGATAAAGATAATGAGGGAAGATATACAGGGAACCAATAGGGAAAAGAAGGAACCTGAGACTCAAACCAATAGGATGGACCAGAAGAAAGAAACAAGAATTCAAAAAAATGAGGAGGGTCTCAGGAACCTCAGAGACATTTGTAAACGACCCAACATCCGGATCATAGGCCTGCCAGAAGGACAAGAGGAACACCAAGAAATTGAACATATATTTGAACAGATAATGAACGAGAATTTCCCAAATCTGGCAAAGGAAATAGACTTCCAGGAAGTCCAAGAAGCTCAGAGAACCCCAAAGAAGTGGGACCCAAAGAGGAACACACCAAGGCACATCATAATAATATTGCCCAAGATTAAAAATACGGAGAGAATCCTACAAGCAGCAAGAGAAAAGGAGACAGTTACCTACAAAGGAATTTCCATAAGACTGTCAGCGGATTTCTCAAAGGAGACCTTCCAAACAAGAAGGGGCTGGAGAGAAGTATTTCAAATCATGAAAAGCAAGGACCTACAACCAAGAATACTCTAGCCAGCAAAACTTTCATTTAGAATGGAAGGGCAGATAAAATGCTTCTCAGATAAGGTCATGTTCAAGGAGTTCATTATCGCACAACCTTTACTATATAAAATGTTAAAGGGATTTATATAAGGACTCATGAGAGAAGACACTGAGGCCAGATCAGCTACCGGGGAACATGGATCTCACTGGGATAAGAAAAGCAAAACCAGCCAACATAAGGAAGAGTGTTCTTCAGGTCAGTCACAGCCAAGACGCTTGTGAGGCAAGCAAGCAAAATATAACCAGAGAAACAAAATATAACCAGAGACATTGAAATTTAGAACAATCCGACAATAACCAGAGGGGAGGGGGAAGGGGATAATGGGGACAAGGGTATTCAGGAACTGCTATAAAGGACACATGGACAAAACCAAAGGGGAGGGTGGAAAGCAAGGGAGGGAGGTGGCTTTGCTTGGGGTCGGGGATGGGGGGGTGGGGTATAATGCAGACAACTGTAATTGAACAACAATAAAATAATTTTAAAAAAAACAGAGCATAACTTCAGTACTAAGCAATGAGGACATTGCCAACATATCTGATGGAGAATTTAAAGCCCTAGTAATCAAAATGCTCACAGATTTGATTGAGCTGGGTTGAAAAATGAAAAAAACAAATGAAGGATACCCAAAGTGAAATAAAGCAAAATATTCAGGGAACCAACAGTGACAAGAAGGAAACCAGGACTCAAAGAAATGATTTGGAACAAAAGAAAGAAATAAACATCCATCCAGAAGAAAAGGAGGAAATAAGAATAAAAAAAATGAAGAGAGTCTTACAAACTCTGAGACAACATGAAACACTCCAATATCCTAATTATAGGGCTCCCAGAAGGAGAAGAAGAGCAAGAAATTGAAAACTTATTTGAACAAATAATGAAGGAAAACTTCCCCAATCTGGCAAAGGAAATAGACTTCCAGGAAGTCCAAGAAGCCCAGAGAGTCCCAAAGAAGTAGGGCTCAAAGAGGAACACACCAAGGCACATCATCATTAAGTTACCCAAGATTAAAGACAGAGAGAGAATCCTAAAAACAGCAAGGGGAAAGGAGACAGTTACCTACAAAGGAGTTCCCATAAGACTGTCACCTGATTTCTCAAAAGAAACCTCGCAGGCAAGAAGAGGCTGGAAAGAAGTATTTGAAGTCATGAAAGGCAAGGACCTACATCCAAGAATACTCTATCCAGCTAAGCTTTCATTTAAAATGGAAGGGCAGATAAAGTGCTTCTCAGATAAGGTCAAGTTCAAGGAGTTCATTATCACCAAGCCATTGTTATATGAAATGTTAAAGGGACTTATCTAAGAAAAAGAAGATCAAAAATATGAACAGTAAAACGATAACAAACTCACAAATATCAACAAATGAACCTAAAAGAAAAAAAAAAAACAACGAAAACAAAAACTAAGCAAACAACCAGAACAGGAACAGAATCAGAGAAATGGACATCACATGGAGGGATTTCAGTGGGGAGGGGGAAGGGAGGAAAAGGGGGGGAAAGGTACAGGGAAGAAGAAGCATAACTAGTAGGCATAAAATAGATGGGGAGAGATAAAAAATGGTATAGGAAACAGAGGACTCAAAGAACGTATATATACAACCCATGGACGTGAACTAGGAGCAGGGAGATGCTGGAAGGTTGTGGGGCCACGGTGGAGAGGGAATAAAGGGGGAAAAATTGGAAAAACTGTAATAGCATAATCAATAAAAATACTTAAAAAAAGAATCAACCAATGAATGCATCAGTAAGTGGGAGAACAAATAGATGTCTCTCTCTAAAATCAATAAATACATAATTAAAAACATATTTATAAGATTGGTGCTCTGGTACTTCAGGGAAGGAGACTTTATTCTGACTGTGGGAAATAAAAGGGAGAAGTGTGGAGGGAACCACGTTGCTGCAGATGGAGACAGGGTCCAGGCTCTTGGTGGTCACAAACAAAGAATTGAATGGGCCACACAAAGATAAGTGAATCAAGTGAGAGAAATTTTCTGGCATCGTAATTGATAAATCCTCTGAGAAACAGGAGACAGCCTAAAACTAGGAACTCCCACCAGAGCCAATATTGACTATCAAAATATGAGGAAATAAGTGGAAAACCTGACAATCAGGAGCCACTAAATTAGAGAGACCAAATCCTGAAATGGCCCCACACCTTCCTGCAGCTGAAGTGGTCAGGCAAAAAGGCAGGAAAAACCCAATCCAGTTAGAGAGGAATGCCATGCTTTGTTGTTCTTACAGTGTAACATAGCAAATCAAGGTGAATAGCCACTTGGCAGAAAGCACATCATTACAGTCAAGAACTGCATTTTACCGATTAAGAATTATGTGCAGAAATGCAGTCATAAAGTTGCACTAAAATATTTAATTCCAAAGTAAACACATATCTTACAACTTCCAAACTCAAAATCATCCTGACCCACAAAATCCTCATTTCTTCCAGAAACCAAAGAGATAATAGCTTCAGCCTTGGTTCTCTTGGCTTCGTCACGCCAAGATATGGGAGTGGGCCATCTCTGACCAGGGAACGGCTCTCTTCTATTGAATGGTCACAGGCTTTATAGGTTTTACCTAAGCTTCTACTCATGCGAGGGGAGGAAAGCACAACACTAATTATTACAGTGAGGCAAAGGTGAAGGAGCATCTCTGGCCTGCAGGTGTGAAAAGCAGGATGCTGACTGACAACAGCTGCAGTGTCTCAGGACTTCCTCATTTCTATTCTGTCTCCTGCCTCAACGTGAGCCCAGGGACAGGACAGGAGTGGGTGAGGTGTTGGGGAAATGAGAATGAACACACTCAGACCTTCTTAGCTGGGGATGCTGTGCTAACGGCTTTGTCCATCTCCCTTACATGTTGGTACCATACTCTCCCTGTTTAACATGAGAAAACATGCTGAGAACTGTCGCTGGAAAGCAGTAGGTCTGGGACTCAAACCCAGACCTACGAGAGTCAGAGCCTGTGCTCTTGAGCTATTGACAGGATAAACAATAATATCCATGGAGCCGCCTTAAAACGGAGCTTGAGCTGCCATGCCAGAGGAATTGCCTTGCATATATTATGCCTCAAACCTTTGGATGTTAAAACAAGGTAAAAATAGCCCTGGTTGGTGTGGCTCAGTGGATTGAGTGCTGGCCTGAGAACCAAAGGGTCGCCAGTTTGATTCCCAGTCAGGGCACATGCCTGGGTTGTGGCCACATCCGCAGTGCGGGGTGCATGAGAGGCAACCACACATTGAAGTTTCTCTCCCTCACTTTCTCCCTTCCTTCTCCTCTCTCTAAAAATAAATAAATAAATAAATAAATAAATAAATAAATAAACAGAATCTTTAAAACAAAAACAGGGCAAAATAACCTATAGCCTGGGCCTAAACAACCTTGTTTCCCCAAAGAACAGTTTTACAAAGATAAAAAGAAAACAGATATGCCCTGGCTGGTGTAGCTCAGTGGATTGAGCATGGGCTGCGAACCAAAGGGTTGCTGGTTTGATTTCCAGTCAGGGCACATGCCTGGGTTGGAGGCCAGGTCCCTTGGGGGGGGCCACGTGAGAGGCAACTACACATTGATGTTTCTCTTTCTCTCTTTCTCCCTCTCTTCCCCTCCATCTAAAAATAAATAAATAAAATCTTAAAAAAAAAAGAAAGAAAGCAGATATGACTTCTGGACTGAAACTTAGAAACATTGTTTAGAATTAATGTCACTATGTTACCTTATCTGAATAATAGAAATGCCTTCCTTCTATGGATGTAATTGTTCCCCTTCCCTTCTCATAAATACCATTGTCCTTGTCTCCTAATCAGAACACTATTTGGGCTTCTGCCTGAATCCGTGCATCTCAAATAGCTACTCTTACTGATCTCAAATCAATGCTTGTTGCCTCTCACTTTGAAAGACCTTTTATTTTTAGGTCAACAACAGCATGGCTCCTCCTTGAGCAGCAACCTTCATATCTGCCGAGGGTGCAGGGGTGGGGAGGGTGGGAACCAATGGGGCCTGGAGTGCTGAGCTAAGGCATGTAGACTTTATTCTGTGGGTGATGAGGAGATACAGGAAGATTTCAAGCAAAGGAGCAGGAAATGAACTCATTGGAGCTGCATCATCTGTCTCAAATATTTTTCCTAATTCACCGAACCTTTCATTAAGCAAAATCTAACTTAGAACCCAGATCCAGGGTCTGGCACAAATAAAGACCCTTTTTTGTTACAAAATTTTTTGTAACAAAATCGTAAGTATGTAATTCTGTAACATAAGAGTATCACACTCAGGCACACCATATGACATTTTAGGTGAAATGTTCAAATTAAAACTATAATTACACTCATATTATTACCCTACCAACCACACTCAAGCAGGCCTTACTTCTGCGGGACCGTCTATAAATGAGCTTACAGTGAAGTCCATTTGGCAGAAGCAGGGGACCCAAGGGTGGCTCCTTTGGGCATGCAATGTGAATGTGATTTTCCAGAAAGATACCTAGAAGCAGTGTAGTGGTCGGAGACGGGCGCTGATGTCCTGGCGGGGGGGCTCCTCAGTCAGATGGGAGTTGTGCTCCCTGCTCTGAGTCTTGGTTGGTGGAGGGACAGGCTCAGAGTGCTCCCAGTGGAGGGTGGAGGGAGAAGGGGTTGCGTGTGCTTTTTTAAAAACTATTTTATTTACTTATTTTTGGAGGGAGGGGAAGGAAGGGAGAAGGAGAGGAAGAGAAACATCAATGTGTTGCCTCTTGCACGCCCCCAACTGGGGGTCTGGCCTGCAACCAAGGTATGTGCCCCAACCAGGAATAGAACCAGTGAAGTTTCACTTTGTGGGATGACACCCAACCCACTGAGCCACGCCAGTCAGGGCATGTATGTCTTTGGGTGAGATAGGCCTGATCTCTTCCTGGCTGAGAAACCTTGCTGAGTTCTAGAACCATCTTTTAAGAACTTGGAGAGGAAGGGCATGATTCCTGGATGTGGCTGGAGCAAGGGAGGCAGGTGTCCTGAGTACAGCCCCTGGAGAGAGTGTTGCCAGGATGTCCCCCTTCATCCTCACTGCTTGGGGAAGAGGATTCCTGGATGTGGCTGGAGCAAGGGAGGCAGGTGTCCTGAGTACAGCCCCTGGAGAGAGTGTTGCCAGGATGTCCCCCTTCATCCTCACTGCTTGGGGAAGAGGAAAAGAAAATTGGGCTGGGGCTGGCAACTCGATCAGAGCCTGGTGCCCAGCAGAGGCCTGGCACGGATATATGCTGATGGAATGAATGCATATGTTTTTATCACAAGGAAGTCAGTGGTCTTGTTCCAGTGGCTGGCCCTTCCCAGAGGGCTCCAGGAGTAGACAGCTGCAGTTTAGTGCAGTGCCAGGTCGGGGAGAGAATACACAGAAGGCTCGGACTCAGGGACTGGTGTTCCGGCTCCAGTTGCCGTGAACTCACTGCCGTGTGACCTTGAGGTTGGTGCTCCTTCTGTGGGTCTTCTTGGCAGGGTGGTGTGGATGAGGTTTTCCAAACTGTTTGCAACCCATGTGGTACTTTTTTTTTTTTTAATTTTATTTATTTATTTCAGAAAGAGGGGAAGGGAGGGAGACAGAGAGAGAGAGAAACAGCAATGTATGGTTGCCTCTCACATGGCCCTCACTGGGGACCTGGCCTGCAACCCAGGCATGTGCCCTGACTGGGAATCAAACCGGGACCCTCTGGTTCCCAGCCCGCGCTCAATCCACTGAGCTACACCAGCCAGGGCCCATTTGGTACTTTTGAAGAAGCAATTTAGTGGGTCACAATCGCTGTTAAAAAACAAAAAAACACTGAACTAGAACAGAAAATATCAGAGTGTATCACAGGTCACAAGGGTAACTATTGTTTTGAGAAACTATTGTTTTGCTCATACACAGATGAAGGTATGGACTGGTCTGATATTAAACTTATTTGTTGCTGTGGGTCCTGGTGAAAGCTGTGAAACACTGGACTAGCATCCTGGAGGTGTCCTCCCCCCACCCCCACCCGAGTCAGCAGCCTTCTCTCCGCTCTTAGCCGACTCAGCGCCCCGGTCTCTCTTCTCCCTTCGGTTTTACAGTCCCTCCTCCCTGTGTCCCAGGGACCAGCCTCCCCTTTCCCAGGAAGTCGGGTGAGGAGGAGGTGGTTCAGAAGGAAGCGTGATGGAATGCGGGTGGCAGTGGCCACTCCATGCCACGGCTTCAAATAAATGTACTAGGAAGCAAACACCCAGCACCCGGGGACAGAGCGGCAAGTAGGCGAGCTGGGGTCGCGAATCTGAGGCAGGACTCGGTGAGCGAAAACTTGGCGGCGACACGCGGCGGGTCGCCCCCAGAGGCCGGCGGCGGCCTCGTCTCTGTTGGCAAGGTGCGCTGTGAACGAGCGAAGGTAGCGTTCCCGCCGCCGCCTCCTCTTTAAAGACGGAAAGAGCCAAGAGTTTTGGAGCCAACGGCTCGGGAGGGAGCGGCTGAACTGATTCGGAAGTTGGATCTCTTTGTACACAGGAATGCGGAGAGAAAAAACAAAACCCACCCCATTGCTTCATTTCCCCTCCAAGCCCGAGCACTTGCTATTGTGCAATGAAAAGGCTGTTCACGTTGAGAAAAATGAACCCCGATTTGCGAGGTGAAGGAACGAGAGCGCCTGGGGGCGCGAGACGGCGCGGTGGCCGGGGGCAGCCGCAGCCAGGGCCCCCGGGTCCTCCGCGGGCGGCCCGAGGCAGCGCCTTCGGGCCGACTGGCTGCCCCTGTCCCGCGCGCCCGCCCTGGCTTTAGTGACCGAGGACGGAAAAGCCGACGGTCCGGGGGACCCAGAGCGCGGACTGCCCCCGCGAAGGCTGGGCCTCGGGAGGTGGCGGTTCCGCGAGTCTGTTTGGGGACTTTCTGGAGCTGAAAACCCATCCCGGGGAGGCCGCTGGAAGCCAACGCGCCTCGGAGCTCCGCCGACCCGAGGGGTGCAGGGCGCGGGAGGCCGGCCGGCGCACGTGGGTGTCCGGGGCGGGCCGCGGTGGGGGGGCCCGGGGTGTGGCCTCCCCGCCTCCCGGGCGGGGTTTGCCTGTGTGTGCGGCGGCCCCAGACTTCCTGCTCCGTCTGCGCCGCAGGTACGCGCGGCCGGGTCGGCGGGCAGTCGGCGGGCGCGCCCAGACCCGGCACCTCCTCACCCGGACGCCGCCGCCGCCGCCCCCGGCCGCGCCGCGCCGCCTTCCGCCCCGGCCGCGCGGGGCCCCTGCTCCGGGTGGGGACGCGCCGCCGCCCGCCCTGCCGGTCCTCTCCGTCCTCCGCGCGCAGCCCCGTCTCGCGCCCGCGGGCCCCCCGTCGCGCCGGCCGCCCCGAGGGCCGCAGCCATGAGCGAGATGTCCAGCTTTCTGCACGTAGGGGACATCGTCTCCCTGTACGCCGAGGGCTCTGTCAACGGCTTCATCAGCACTTTGGGGTGAGTTCGCGGGGGCACGGCGGGGAGGGGGCGCGGCCCGCCCTGGTGCCCGCTGCCCGCGTCCTGCCTCCGGCCTCCGGCCAGCCACGCGGACGTCCCCAGCTTCAAGGAGCGGGGGAACGACTCGCCTCCTGCGTCTAGAGAAAGGAAGTTAAATGTTTGCCCAGGTAGGAGTCGGTGCCCTGCCGGAGTTGGCAGGAGGCGCCTTCCTCCGCGAAGCCTCCACCCTCGAGCGCTCGCGGCTCCTCCGACAGGGCGGAGAAACTTCCTCCGCAGGTGGTCCTGGGGCGGGGGCGGGTGGGTGCCCGGGGCCGGAGCTGGGGAGAGGCATCCGGGCTGGACGGGACTGGCCCTGGGCGAAGGGCGGGGCTGTGGGGGGTGGGTGGGCTCTGCCTGGAGCCCGTACTCCTCTCCTTCGGGACCTATTGCACCTTTGGGAAGTTGCACCTTTTCCCCGTCGCTCTCTCCTGCCCTGCCCCCTTCAGTAGGAGTGTCTTCTCAGCCCTCCCCTTGCAGGCGTCCGAGGCCGGCTGCCCCCCTTCTCTCCGCCTCTCCCTGTCAATTTCCTGCGCAGCTCTTCTGGCGCCCCTGGGTCCCTGGTCCCAGGATCTCTGGAGCACTTTACAAATATTAATTAATCCTGGCCGCCACCCCCCACGGTCTGGGCTGGAGAAGCAAGAAATCAATTCAAGCCCCCGGGGAGGGTCAGGCCTGAAGCAGGCCACGGGAGGGGGAGGAATTAAGCAGAGGGAATAGGTCACTTCAGAGAGCAAGTTGGGTGAGTGGGGTGGCAGGGGATGGGGGTGGGGGTAGAGTGCATTCTCCCCCTCTCCCGCCAGCCCTAGGTCAGGGTCTGCTACCTTTGTCCCATTTCCAGTCAGGGGACCTGTGTTGTCTTATGCTCCCCACCACCTCCAGCACTCCTTTAGGATAAACCCACTCTCCTTTGCTAACCCTACTTCTCTGGACATCGGCCAACCACCAGGTGCCTCCTCTCTGGGGCTTTGGAGGACAGTCTTAGCACCCTCAGCCCAGGCTGGCTCTGGGCCTGGCCTCGCTGGCCTTGAGCTGGGGGGTGGGAGTCACCTGGCTCCCTTGGTGTCTCCCAGGGTTGTTGGGGAGTTTAGCTTTAGTACAGTAGCAAAGGGAGTGGAACAGGACCGTGGGGTTGGAGGGCTGGCTCTGTTGGCAGGGAACTGACTAGGAGTTCCAGCAGATCCTGCTCTCCTTATCTCAGCGCCCTGGAGGACTCTCTCGGTCCCCTCCCCCACTAGATCTGACTTCTCTTGCTCAGTCCCCTGAGGATGGGGATGGAGGCACACCTGGGCCTGTGCCTCCCAGCCCCCTGCAATGACCAAGCTGCCCCTCAGGTCAGGGCTGCTGATTGAGGCCAAGGCCTGCCCATTGGTAGGCACACAGTAAACACCCCTGCTAATGCTAAGGGAAGGGGAGAGTGTGGGGGTTGTGGGGGGCATGGGGCAGATGGTGGAAGCCCTCGTCCTAGTGTCTGAACAGCACTGGATGGAGGCTTTGGGGAAATGCCCATCTGCCATCTTCTCTCTTGCTTTGGGCCTGGCTCAGGGCTGAGCACCCAGTGGGTGTTTTTGGTTTTTTTTTTTTAATCCTCACTTGAGGATATGTCCATCGATTTTAGAGAGAGAGGGAGAGGGGAAGGGGAGGGAGAGAGGAAAGGGGTGGGTAGAAAGAGAGAGAGAGAGAGATATGAGAGAGAAGCATCTGTTGGTTGCCTCCCATACTTGTCCCGACAGGCATCAAACCAGAAACCGAGGTATATGCTCTGACTGGGAGTCAAACCCACAACTTTTGGTGTATGGGATGACACTCCAACCAACTGAGCCACCGGCCAAGGCATACAGTGGGTGTTTTCAAGTACCTGTAAGAGCTAGCAGAATCATCTTCTACCCTCCCTGCAGGCTTCATCCCCTCACAAGGGATTTTCTGTTGCTTCCTAATAGTTCCCTCTTGCCTTGACCCTTCCTGCCTGGGAAGCTGCTTTCTCCAGTCCACTTTGAGCCTGGACAGGGCCTGGTGACTGGCAAGAGCCCCTGTACTCCAGGGTGCGGGTACCCTCTGCAGACACCTCCTATAGCTCCCAACTTTCTACTGATGGACGCCTACCCTCCCAGCCTGGCACTCCAGCACCAGCATATGCTAGCACCAACTTAGTTTTCTGGCTTTATTCACCTACCCCTCAGACCTTCCCAGGGGTGTACCACACTGCTCCCAGGAGTTGGAACCTACCCCATGGTTTCTTTACCTTTGCTTCTGTGTGACCCCACCTTTGGCAAGTCTCCACCTGGGTAAATCTGACCCACCCTCTAAGATCTAGTGCAAAGTGGCTTCTTTTGAGAGATCCATCCCCTCCCCTGAAAACCAGCAGAATTATTTTTCTTTCCTCTTTGCTTTGCACTGCTTTGTACAAACTGCTCTCTGGTGTTAATTGTTTTAGTTTGCAATTAGTTGGAGGTTTTTTTGTCTGGTCACCTAATGCCAGGCACTGTGCCAGGATTAACTGGTAAATTACACTGTTTGTCCACTCAGCATGCCCACAGGCACTATGCTGGGTACCAGGACTCAGTGTCCGATGAGGGAGCTGTGTGTCTCACATTCTCGGAACTTAGCATCAATAAAAGAATGTTTCTAAGCACTGTAAGTCATTGCTACTCAAAGTCTACTCCTTGGTCAAGCTGCATCAGCGTCACCTAGAAGCTTGTGAGAAAAACAGAATCTCAGACCTCTGCCTGTCCTGCTAAATCAGAATCTGCGTGCTGGAGCCAGGAGATTGGGTGCCCTAAAGTGTGAGGACACTAAAGTGAGTCTGCTCCATCCTCACCAGGATCTTTCTGCCTCTATCCTCAGCCCTGGCCCCATTTTTGCCCCCACTCTGGCTGCGGGTGCGTGTGTCTGAACCCTGGAGGCCAATTTGACTGAGTTCCCAGGCCAGCCCACTGCTTGATGTCCAAGAGGTACCCACTAAGGGCTAGATGAAATAAAATTTTTTTGAGACAGTGGTGGCCTTGGAGGCAGAGGGGCCGGCTCAGCTGGGAGATAAGAATGGGGGCAGTGTTAGAGGACGTAGTCTGGGGCAGCCTTCAGATTTCCGCCAGGCTCTACAGGGTCAAGTGGAGGAAGCCAATTAGATCCGCTTGGTTAATTAGAGCTTCCAGTGAAAATTGTACATTCACTTTCAGGAGGGAGGATGGGAGGGTCTGGGGAGTAGATACTCTGTCAAGGCCTTGTCTGGGAAGGGAAAGCAGGCCCATGCCTGCTCTGGGCAGGAGAGCATGGCCAGGGCCACTGTCTCCCTCCTCGCCCCTGGTGTGGCAGCAGACAGGGCTAGAGAGGCTGATTGGGGCTGGTGACAGGCGAAGGATTTACTGTGGCCTCCGCCGTGGCTGCGGGAACTGGCCCTGAGTGTGCAGTATGAACCCCTTCGAGTCCTAACATTTGAAGACCTGAAGACCTCATTTGATTGCTCCGAGGCGTGGCCCCCAGACCACAGGGGAGCACAGGTGAGCTCCCAACACTTGTCACAATGTCTCTGCGCACCCACACCTGGGTGCTGGAGCATAATTTGGAGGTTCTCGGGGCTCCTGGACCTGTGTCACCAGGGCCAGATGATCACAGGGAGTAGGGCCATAAGGGTCCCCACTTGGGGCTCCCTGTCCGCCTTACAGCCTGGCCCACTTCCCCAGTCGGGCTGGCCCTGGAGGTCGGGACCCAGAAAATGTGGAGTAGGCAGGATTCTTTGGAAAAGGCAATGATGCTGGGAAAAATGGAAGGCAGCCAGAAAAGAGGAAGACTAACTGAGATGGACTGGCGCCATAAAAGCCATGAACGCAGGTCACAGGAGCTGAGCAGGGCTGCAGAGGACAGGACGGTGTGAGCACTCTCATTCACAGTCTTTTCAGGGTGGAACTGACTCACTGTGAGAAAACATCAACAAATGTGGAGGAAGCCCCAGGTCGGCAGGGTCGGGACGCTTGAGTCCGGAGCCCAGGGGCATGGCCCTCCTGCTTTTTCACGAACTCTGGGTGATTTTGGCAAGGCCCTGCTTTCTCAAAGTATGTTTCCTTCAGCCTGGATGTCCTCTGTGGTGCTTTGTTTGCACCTGAGGCTCCCCTGGGGGTATTTCAAAAAATTTCAGCTCCCAAGTCCCATTTCAGACCAACTGTATTTCCACTTCTAGGGCTGGAGTCTGAGGGTTGGATTGTTTAAAGTCTCCTCAGGTGTTTTTAATGCCTGCCGGGGCCTGGGATCCCTCATCTGAGGTCCCCCTAGGCTACAGGCTGTGAGGACGTCTACCTGTTGGGTCTGCCTGTCTCTTGGTCCAGAGAGTCCGTCTCTTAGCCTTCGTCAGACTTCATTAAGTCATTCAACAAACATTTATTGAGCACCTACTATGTGTTGGGGCATTTTTCTAGTTACCAGGGAATCAGTAGTAACTGCGCCAGAGCTTTAGCCTGTTCTAGTCTGCACAGTAGGGAGATGGTCTGTAATAGCCCTTTGAGCCTTCTGTCTCCGAGACCACAGAATTCCAGGAGGGGGCACCGCCCTCTGCGGCAGACCACATTCCTATGGGGCAGATGTCAGACCTGTCCTTGGCTTTCATTTAATGGTGATTTCACTGGAATGAGATGATTTACCCTGTCCTGCGCACTGAGGCAGGGGCTTGGTTTCAGCTGAACCAATCCATGCAACTAGTTTTTTGAAAATACCTGTTTTTTTCTGATTAAAATGCAATATATGCTCCATGGAGTAAACCTGAAAAAACTAAACAATTATCTGTAATAATACCACTGCATCTGATACTCACGTTCTGTATGTGGACCCAGCCTTTTCACCCACACAAACGAACAATTACAAAATGATATGAAACTGCACGTGGTTCTTATACCCTGTCTCTTTGGGGGACACGTTAAGGCGTATTTTCCCATGCCAGCCCACCACCGTTAGGGCTGCGCGGCATCCCATGGTATGATGGGCCCGAATTGATTTCAGTGACTCTAGAGTTGGGCATTCAGGTGTGAACCAATGAGCAGAGACGGGTTCAGTCTTTATGGGCGCTTTATTCAGAGGGCCGACGATCTGAGAAGACGGCGGGTTTGTACCCTAATAGATGGTCTTAAACTCCATTTTAAGCCAACCCTTTTTATAAGGAGAAGAAAAGTGTAGGAAAGGGGTTTGGAATTCAAGGGAAAAAAGTGTAGGTAAGGGCTTTGGGATTCAGGAAAGAGGTTAATCAGATAAAAGCTGCAGCGCGGCAATTTCCCTTCAACTGCTGACCAGTATTTCCTTTATCTGTGTCCTGGGCGGTAGACTGTCTGGGATACCACCTTGATTGCTACGGTCTCTTCTGGAGCACGAAGGTCAGTCGCCTGTGGTCTCCTGGAGTCAGGGTGGGCTGTATCTGCAGTTCCTGAAACAATAGCTTTTCACATGCATTAACTACTAGGCTTATTAACTACTAACTTAAACTAAAATTTTCCAACTCTTGAGTGCCCCATCAGGTTGTTTCTCAATTTTTGCCATTACAGACAATCAGCACTGAACATCTTAGTCCAAACATGCGTGAACACTTGCCCAATTGTTCTCTCAGGATAAATTCCTAGAAGTGGAATTCTGAGACCAAAGGGAAGGAACATCTCTTACCTAGGAGGCTCTCTCTGGTGGTAGAGGTGTGGAAGTGGGGACCGTCTGCCCACGGGGTGTGGCTCACTTCACGTCTCAAGTTTGAGAATCTTGTACTGGGGGTGTGGAGAGTAAGACCAGCCTCTGCCCTGGAGGTTGGGTGTGGTGGCCATGATGGGGAGGGGGAAGGGAGGGAAGGGCCTTGTGGGGACAGAATCAGTCCCCTTTCTACCATAGGGCTTTAGGGACCCAGGCTTTGTACGACTCCTTCTCAGCCTAAGCAATCCTGCTGCAGGCCACTTGCTCAAGCAGCCCTGCTCTGAATTCCTGAGCCCACGTCCCCTCCTGGCTCAGCCCAGTTGGGCTGTGGGGTGGGTGGGCCAGGGCCTGGGATTGGGGGTGGGATGAGGTGCTGAATTTTAGGGCGGGGCCGCACCAATGTTCTGCTCTCAGCCTAGGGGGAGGTTCCTGGGTTTCGATTATTCCTGAGCCCACGTCTGGAGTCCCTGTGGTCCACCCCCAGGCCTGCTCTCCCTACTTTATCCCGTGTGGAGTTGGGGGGCTCCTCCCAGGAAGCTAGGCTGTGAGAGAGGCAGGAAGAAGGCCTGGGGGAAGAGGAGGAGAGCCAAGCCCAAATCTCCAGTAAGCTCATCACATGTAAGCCCTGACACCCTGAAGGTGTCACTCTGGTCATGCCAGGAGTGGCAGCGGTACCCAGCATTGCACCTGCAGTGAGGACCCCTGGCTTAGTGAGGCTAAATGAGCAGGGTCACGTAGCAGGAGTCTTTAGAGTGAAGGCTTAGGGCTTTTACACCCAGGACTGTGGGCGCAGAATTGAGCCTGGGCCTTGACACCGCAGTGAGCCCAGGGCGTGGGCTGGGCTGGGTGAGGACACTGCAGAGCAGAGTCGGCTTGGGCAGGCAGGATAGAGCAACTCCTTGCAGGGGGTTGAGTGGGGCAGTAGAATGATTACAGGGGGGTGTAAGGTATTCTTTTGGCTGGCAGGTGGGCAGAGCCAAGAAGCAGGGATCATAAATATCAGCTTGGGGCAGCTGCAGGTGCTCTGGGTGACACCTGTGCATGTTTGGTTTGCAAATCACTGTCAGCCAGCCGACCATCGCCCCCTTGTTCCAGCCTGAGGGAGAGCCTTCTTCTCCGGGATGTGGGTCTACAAATGGGTGATGTAGGTCACAGGCAGGAGAGTTAGGTCCGGGTTGCAGGGATGCTGCCTCGCTGGCAATGGGCAGAACTCACAGAGCTTTTACAGTCGGTGGCTCAGTCCTTCACTGTCACTTTGGCTCCTCACCACTAGCCTTGAGGCATGAATATAATTCAGGAAAAGGAGAGAGAACAATTTATTTATTTTTTAAAAAGATTTTAATTTATTTTTAGAGAGAGGAGAAGGGAAGGAGAAAGAGAGGGAGACAAACGTCGGTCAGCTGTCTCAGTTGTCTCTCGGCTGCGAGACCTGGCCCGCAACCCAGGCGTGCGCCTGCTGGGGAGTTGAACCCGGTTCTCAGGCCAGTGCTCAGTCCACTGAACTATTTTCTGAGCCAGAGGATAGAGAGGACAATTTAGAACACCTATCTACCCACATCTTAGACTAAAAAAGTGTCTATAATTTGGTATATTTGCTGTGTCTCTTTTTTGCTGAAGTATTTTATGGTAAATTACATACATTGCATGTTTTCACCTCTAAATACTTCACTGTACATCTATAAGAAATGAGGATATAATCCCACTTCGTTTTTTATTGTTCTTCGCTCCTGTTTCCATAGTACCGTTATCCCAGCAATTCATAACTCCCTAACGGCACCCCGTGTGCGGTCGCGGCCTGATGTGCCCCCTTGTCCTCTGTCTTTGACCCCTGGTTTCTTTCATTCTGGGTCCAGTCGAGGTACACGTGTTACATTTAACTCTTGTGCCTCTTCAATCTCCTTTAATCTAAAACAGTGTCCTGACCCCCACCTCTTTTTTTTTTAATCGTCACCCAAGGACATGTTTATTGATTTTAGAGAGAGAGGAAGGGAGAGAGAGAGAAAGAGAGAAACATTGATGTGAGAGAGAAAAAAATCAATTGGTTGCTATCTGTACTCGTCAACCAATGGGACCTCGTAACCTAGGTACGTGCCCTGACCAGGATCAGACCTGCCACCTTTTGGTGTGTGGGGACAACGGTCCAACCAACTGAGCCACCGGGCCAGACCCCGCCTCTTTTTTACCACCATGATACCGAGTTCCTGAGTTGGTTGTGCTGTAGACACACATTCTGGATTTGTCAGGGCTGCTTTGCTACCCGTCCAGAGAGCTCTGTGGAGGTCTGGAGCTGGGCGGGGCATGCCACAGTCCACAGGGACAGGCTGTGTGCAGTTCTTGCTTATGGAGAGCAGGAGAAAGAAAGTTCCTGGCCCAGAGGCTTTTGTGTGTGTGTGTGGGGGGCCTGGCAGGGTGGCCCCTGGTTGCACCCCTTCTCTGTCTCAGCTTTCCCTCTTGTCTCTGCTGCTCCTTGTCCCTCTTCTCCTTGCTCTAACAGACACATGCTTCCATGCTCCCAGCAGCCCTGCTGAGACCCCAGGACTTGCCAGAGCCCACCCAATCTTGAGAGTCAGAAATCCGGCCTCGAGCAGAGGCAGCGCCCTGAAGACTTGCAGACTAGCCAGGGAACTTTATTTCAATTGGGCCAAGTTTAGTCATTTTTGCTACCTCCATTTCTCACTGGCAAGACTCTTGGGGTTCTCTGAGTGGTGGCTTTCTGTCCTTTCTAGGCTTAAGCTCTTCGAAGGGCTGAGGCTCATGCTAAAATTGCACACACAGTCCGGCCCTCGTGAGGCGCAGGGCGGGTCATTGGTAAGGAAAGATAGCAGAAGGGTAGGGACAAGGGAGGGGAGAGGATGCAGACAACTGTGGTTGAACAACAATAAAGTAATTTAAAAAACACTAAAAAAATAAAAAAGATAGTAGAAGTTAAGTAAATGGATGTTTGTGCAGGGCTGTAGCAGCCAGTTTCTTTTCTCTGATGAGCCAGAGGTCTGCGGCCAGTGAACCTGGGTTACTGACCCAACATTCCTCCCCACTCCCACTTATGGGTGTGACTTTGGGTATCTGGAGAAGGGGACCCCAAGACTCCCCATCCACCACCAGCCAATCCTAGTATTCTGACAGTGCCTGCGGAGGGAGTGGCCTTCCTTGGCTCTGGCCTAGGTCTGTGGGGTGGTGGCCAGTGCCCTGGACTGGCAGCCAGGAGAGCTGGGGTCTGGAGCTGGCTGTTCCCATCGCTTGTTGTGTGACCTGCACTACTCAGTGTCCCGCTCCACGCCTGAGGCCCTGAGCTGGATTGGGGAGGGGCTGTCTAGGTTCCTCGGGCATTTGCCCAGTCTGTAATTCCTCCTCCAGTGGTTGCTTGGTTGGGGCCTTGGCAGGTAGGGCTTTGATTCAGACCTCTGGGATAATCACCTGCCCCACTCCCAGCTCTTCCTTCCTCCTCCTTATCTAATCTTTCCAGTTAGCACTGACTCACCCCACTGCCTTTTCCATGGCTCATACCTGGATCTCAAAGTCCACCCTGGACGGAATGGGGCCACCCAGGTCCCTGCATACATCTACCTTCCTCTCGCCCCATGAGCTTTCTGGGGACAGTGCCCTCCTCCAATGCCTTTCTAGAGCAGAGTTGTCAACCAGCTCCTCTGAGGGTCCTGCAAATGGTGGTGGGGGCAGTGCAAGGGTGTGGGGCATGGCTTCTGTCTTCAGGGCACTGGCATGGTGGGTAAGAGCTTCTTGAGTGCAGGGACCATACCCAGTGCATAACCTGCTCTGAGTGAGGTTTTGTTGAATGGATGGGGGCCTGAGTTGTATATGTGGCCTGGGGGCCCTCTTCTCTGTGAACCTCACACTGCATGGTGGTAAGAATGGCACGAGGAATTAGATGTAAAAATGATTTCTAAATTAGAACGTGTTCCGCACTTGGAACAGTTTTTCTAATGTGATCAAGGCTGGGGTGCCACCGGCCTGCCTTTAGATGAGGGCAACACTTGCGGTAAGAACGGGCCGGGATCTCTGCAGGAGCTTTAAGTGCAGCCTTGAAATTGGCCAGACTGGACTGGGCTTCTGCGGGCAGGTGGGACAGTTTGATCCGTGGGCTGGCGGAGGGTGGCAGTAGGCCCTTCCCAGGACCTTCGGTGCAGCGCTCCGGAGTGGGGTGGTGAAGGGACCCGGCCACCTCCCCCGGGAGAGCTCGGCTCCGATTATAGCGCCAAGTGCATACGGGAAGCCCGACATCCGCGACGGACTAGTTTTAAAAACACAAATGCCCCTGTGAAGCGGGTGCCACCAGAATGGGGAGGAGTCGCTCCATGGAGGGCCAGCCAAGCGCGGGAGCGAAGGAAAGTGCGAGCACAGGCGGCGCGGCGCCCCAGCGTCGGGGCTGCAACTCGCAGCTGGAGGCAGGCTGCCCGGTGGCTAGTTTCGCTTGGTTTGCGGGGGCGGGGCTCGGAGGCCTCTGCGCCCGCTGGTGTGTGTCAGTGGGCGGGGCCTGGTGGGAACCTAGTGCGCAGCGACTCCCACGAAGCTGCTCCCTGCATCTGGGTCCGCCTTGCACTCTGAACCAGCTCTTCATCAAAAACTTACCGGTCTGGTGTCCCGAGCGCGGGCCTCCCGCCGGACTCAGGGCTCTCTGCAGCCCATCTGATAAGGACTTTCCTGCTTACCAGTTAGATGGCTTCACGCAACACCCTTCTAGCCCACTCCACCCTCTCCACCGCGCACCGCCCAACAGCGCCTTCATAGGAAGCCTCAGCCTTAGTGAGGAATGGAGGGGAGGAGGCCCTGCTGGGGCGCTTGGGGACATTTGGGACTTTCTCAACCTGTTGTGAATGGCGGCCTTTTTTTTTTACCTACAGGCTAGGTCAGGGTTCCCCTAAGTACCAAATGAAAAATAAAAAGATGAGCGCAAGGTGCTACCCCTAGACGTTCCTGGGAAGGGTGCAGAGCAGTAGCCCAGAGTTCCCAGGCCAGGTTGATTCTGCGGGTCTGGGACCCACACGGGAAGGATGGAGTGTGGAATGTCAGAGCTGGGAGGAGCCTTTGAAAGTCCCATCTGCTGACCTTGTTTTCCTGGTACCTTAGGGAACCCCCGCTTGGCTTGCTTCTTTGTGTGGTCCCTCTTACAGACCATTTCTGTGCAGGTTTGGGATGTTCCCAACCTTGTTTGAAATTCTCCTCCTGCCCAGTCCCTCTCCTTCTCTAAATGGCTTCAGCTTGCACTCCCAAAATGCTTTCTAGACCTCTGGGCTCTGGGGAGGGGCTGAGTTGGAGACATCAGGGCTTCAGAAGCAGTGCCAGAGTGGGTGGGGACAGATACACACCCGCATGATGGCCAGATGGATTTCTGCCAGGGAGATTACAAAAAGCAAGCCAAGCATCTGAATTTGTATGTCTTTTTTCAGGGCACGTGTGAGCCAGACAGGGAGCTCCCAGGGGAGGGCAGGGGCCCATGGTGAGGATGGGGATCTCTGATAGGGAGTCTCGGAGCACAGGGCTTGTGCACTGGTCAAGATTGGGGCTGTGGGGTGCTGCCCCAGCCTCTCCGTTCTCCCGTGGGGCTGTCCAGCACCCCTGGCAGTGCCAGGTCCTTGGCCCTAGCCAGCATTCTTTCCCCTCCCCCACCAAAATTTATCCTCCTAGGTCCCCTCCCCTCAGGGCTTTGCTAAGAGACAACCAGCTAATCTGATTCACTAATGTCTTAACAGGAAATTCTATGAATTATTCAAGGCTCTGTACAGTTCCTGCCTGTTCTTTCACACCTTCGCTGATTGGCCAAGCTCTGACCTCTTCCTTCCCTGAATTCCCACGAAATCCACAGCTGGTCCCACCACTTGGCACCTATGCATTATTCCTTACATCATTAACTTTTCTGAGTATGTGACTTGTCTTCCTAATAAGATTTAAACTCCCTGAGTCAAGGACTTTATTTTTTGCTTTTTATGTACTTCCCTCAGCACCTAGAAAAATAAATCAATTCACTCAGTGGGTACTTCGTGCGCGCCTGCGCTGTCCAGGCGGTGGTCTAGGTGCTGGGGATATGGGAAGGAGCAGAACGGACACATCCTCATCCTCATGTACGTTCCACCCCCTGAGGCCGGGGTGACAGTAACCAAAATAAGTAAGTACCATATGTAGCAGGTCCTGTCGCGATGAATGCTGTGGAGAACAGTGAGGCCGGGAGGTGCATGAGGAGCGTAGAAAAGAGCTGTTCACCGTTTTAAAAAGGAGGGGCAGGGAGGGCGTGCAGGGGAATGGGCCATTTGAACCAAGATCTGAAGGAGGTGAGGGAGGGAGCCAGGAGGTTATCTGGGGGCAGCGGGTTTCAGGCAGAGGGAAGAGGCATGCCAGATGTCCAGGAAAGTTTGAGGGGCCTGGAGGAGGGCTGTGGCCGGAGCAGGGTGGGCAAGCGGGAAGGGGGAGGGGTTGAAGTCAGAGAGGTGAGAGGGGTCTCTCGGGCCATTGTGAATTCTTGGCTTTACTCTGAGATGACTGGGTCTAGAGTTCTGAGCAGAGGACTGCCCCGATTTGACCTACCTTTTAAAGCAATCCCTCTGCTGCTGGGTGGGGAATAGGCTGTGGGGGGGAGGGGAGGGCGCGGACAGTGAGAGGATGCAGCAGGAGACCAAGGAAGAGACCAAGGAGGAGGCAGTTACAGACATCCAGGTGAGGGCTAGCGGGGGCCTGGATGTGGTGGCAGTGACAGTGGGAATAAGTCGGGTTATGCACATCTCTCGTAGAGCCCACAGGGTTTCCTGGCTGTAGGTGTGAGTGGAAGGTAGGAGCCCAGGACTGGCCCATGGTGATTGGCCCAAGCAAGGAAGGAAGGATGGGCTGGGACAGGAGGACTTCAAGAGCACGTTTAGGTGGAAGACCAGGGGCTCGGTTTGGATGCCTGTTTGTGATGCCTGTGGATGTCCAAGTGGAGATGCAAAGTAGATAGTAAGATTTCCAAGTCTGGACTTGGGGGGAGAGGAATGGGTGGGGGAGGGGGCTTGTGGGGAGTCATCAGTGAGGGTAAGTGGTGCTTGGAACCACAAGTGTGGCTGAAATGACCAAGGACGTAAATTTGGATGGAGAAGGGGAGAGACCAAAGGCTGAGCCCATGCAGGAGGCTGGGGACAGGGAGGGATACCTAGAGTGTCCTCTCAGCGTGAGCCGCCCTCTCTCTGTGACTTCCCATACAGTCCCAGGGTCCCGCGCAGTATCCAGAAAAATAAACATGATTTGTAGTACCTATTTCTTGCCCTAATGTACGCGGAGGTTATGCCATGCCCATTCTGCATATTCGACGTTCAGAACCAGTTTTCACCTCTGTAAAACAGCGCTAATGACTAGCCCCTTGTGGGGAAGTTGTTCAGAATTCAGAGGCAACGGTTGTGAGGTGCTGAGATAGGGCTGGCCTCTGAAATGGTGGGTTATCATCATTACTTTATTCTCGAGGCTGGAGTGGCACTGAAGACTTTTAAATGTAGAAGCGAATGGATGAATGGGCGTGTGGGTGGATGTCCTCCAGAGATTCAGGATCAGCCCCCACCATGGCTGTAAGCGGGTAAAGGAGAGGGTGGGGAACGGGGCCTGACTGAGGTTGGGAAGGTGCAAGATGCGTTTTCCTGTCTCTGAGACCCAAAGGCTTGTCCCCTCGCGTGGCGTCGCGGGAGCGTCTCACCTGTCCATCTGCCTCTGGTCTCTCTCTGCCTCCGTTTCTTACCCTGTTTATCTTTTTGTCTCTTTTTGTCTTTTCCTTCTCTCTCTGTCTCTCCCTCCCTCCCCCCTTGCTCTGACTCTCTCTCCCTTGCTCTCTGTTTCTCTTTCTGATTTTGTCTTCGTCTCTCTTGGTTCCTTTCTCTCTCCCCCCTCCATTACCCACTGCCCTTTCCGATCTGGAAAGCAGGGTGTCCAGGCTATGAGGAGAGTGGCGCCCACAGTGTGTGACGGCCAGACTGGCAGCAGACCCCACAGGACAGCTCCAGCTCCGGGGGGGGTGGGGGTGGGGGGGTTGCGTGTGTCTCTGTGCTTTTTCCTGGGGGCTCCCCACCAACTCTAAGAGATCTTGCCTTTTCACCAGGAAAGAGGATGACTTTGGGTGAGGGGTTGTCAGTGATGGAGCGGTTTCTTTGGAGGCCTCCCTGGTGCCCTGGAACCCCCACCCCGAGGGAGGAATGCTGAGGGGAGATGGGCTTCTTTCCTCCCGTTGACCCCGCTGCCTTGTCCCCAGGCTGGTGGATGACCGCTGTGTGGTGGAGCCTGCGGCCGGGGACCTGGACAACCCCCCCAAGAAGTTTCGAGGTAAGACCTCCGCTCCCACTGTAAACTTACCTCCCAGGCTGCCGAGCTGTGGACCTGGGACCCAGTCAAACAGCCCATTCAGCTCCAACTGCCGGTTAGACCAGGCCGCCCGAGGCCTGCCTCCGTTTGCTGTCGGGGAGCCCCAGGGCCTGCACTGCTGCCCTCTCTGCCCGGCCACTTCTCCTTTTTCCGGGGCCACGCCCACTTCTCAGAGCACACCCACTCCTGGTGAGGTCTGCCCTCCCCCTCCAGCTCCCCACCAGCCACAGGGCTCTCTTTGTCTGCTTGGCTGGGCATTTTCTAAGGAAAAAGGGGAGGGAGAGCGAATTTCCCCAGGCGTTAGGAGGCCCAGGGTGAGAGCCCTTCCCTGTGCTGGGACTCCTCATCTCCTTGGACCTGATAGTCTCCAGGTCCCTTCTCCTGACGCTGGCTACGTCCTTAGCCCCATGCGGTGTGGATGACTCCTGCCCTAGGGAGCTTGTGGAGCCCAGACCCGGCCCTGCTGAGTAACCCTGGGCGCTGCTTTCCCTCTAGGCCTCTGTGCCCTCAATGGTCAGTGGGCTCCTCAGTTCCGCCCCGCAGGCCCTAGGGCCCTTGTGAGGATTAAAGATATCCTGCAGTCACTGTGCCCAGCCAGGGTAAGGTGTTATTGTGAGTACCTGTGAGGTAGAGACAGCCAGACAGATGCATCCTGGGTGTGAAGGGCAGGGTGGGAACACGCAGGAACATGCCAGGCCACTGCCGCCTCATCTGCCCATGTGGCTGCTCCTCTGGGGAGAGATTAGCTGCAATTGTCCTGGAGAGGGGTGCTGGGAGAGGAACAGGATTTAAGGTGATCCTGTGGCATCCTTGGCTGTCTGCCTTGGGCCTTGCCCATCCACTGTAGTGCAGAGAAGATGGGGAGGGGGTTCCTTCCAGCCTGCAGAGGGTCCCGATGTCTACTCTTCAGCTCCTGCTTCCAGCATGGGCCTGTGAGTGGGGGCTTTGCTTGGGGGGTCTGTCTTAGGGGACATGCCTGGATATGTGGGAACTGCCTGTGGCACTGGACTTTCCTCACCACCATAGATCCTCTGCCCTGCTCCCTCTCCTCATCCTCTCCCCCACGTCTCTCTTATTTCTTCCGTTCGCACCAGCCTCTGCTGTTCCTCGTGTGTACCAGCCATGCCCCGACCTCTGCACCTTTGCACCTGCTGTTCCCTCGGCCTGCAAGGTTCTTACCCAAATACCCACGTGGCTCATGCTCTCTGTGCCTTCAGGTCTCATATCCTCAGTGGGGCATTCTCTGACCACTCAGTATAAAATTGTCCCTCCTTCCCAATCTCCCTTCTCTGCTTTTTTTCCTCCATTGCATGAATCTGACATACTGCATGTATTTTAATTATTTGTTTGTTTATCAACTGTCTCCTCTGCTAGAATATCAGCTCCACCAGGGCAGGGATTTCTGTCTGTTTTATTCACTGTTTTATTTGCAGTGTCTGCCACATAGTGAGTGCCCAGTACACATGCGAGGAATAAAGTCATGTACTAGCCCCTTCTCTGGCTGCCTCTGCCTGTGTCACGTCTCTCAGGCCTGGCCGCTCTGGGTCCTGTGGACGTGACCCACCAGAGTCCCTGGTTGAGCCCAAACATGAAGACACTGGGCCCAAGTTCTGGGGGCTAAGGGGTGCTGGTGCAAGCCTCCGGCTTGAGGCGTGGCTCCGACCACACCTGCCCCTGGGTCCTGAAGGTTATGAGTGGACAGGGCAGGTGCTCGTGGCTCTCTTGCAGCTGGAATCAGGAGGGCTTTGAAGCTGCTGCTGGAGGGGGGCAGATTTCCTCTCCAGCTGAGGAATTTAGGTAAACATGGGGAAGAACTTAGTAAGAGAGAGAGTGGTGAGGGCCCCGAGGGTGGACTCCCCCCAGGGCAGAGAGGGACTGGAGCTGAGAGGAGAATGTATGTGCAGTCAGCTTTGTGGTGTGACAGGTGACAGAAGTTGGTGTGGCAGAGGAGGATTTGCCCTAGAGTTTCAGTGGATAGAGGTTGGGGCCAGTTTCTGATGATGAAAATGCCACTTAGCAGGAGAAATGCTCCTTTGACTCCCTGCCTTTCTCTTCCTCCCCCTTTTCCCAAAGCCTGTGAGCAGGGCCCTCCCTATGGTCCAGAAGCGGTGCCAACTGACTGGGGCCAGCCAGCTCCCTGACTCAGCCTCCCGCCCCCTCCTGGGTCTCAGCCCCAGACCCTGGCCTGTGGTGTTGGAGGGAGGCAGGCAGAGGTCCCTCTTGGCTGGCGCGCCCAAGTTGGATCATTAGAACTTGGGACAAGAGAGGGACTCCAGCCTCTTCAGTTTTGGCACTGAAGCCCAAGAGAAGAGAAAGGTGGAGGGAGAGTCCTGCTCTCTTTGTCCCCTGACTCCTGCAAATTCCCGTGCCCTGAGGAGGTCCCAGCAAGGACTTGGGGTGGTGGCAGGCATTTAAGAAGTTGGCTAGAGGTGGTCAGGAATGGCTGTGTCGCCAGGCCACCCTGGGGCGGACTACCCATTGCTGGGACTGGCTGTCCCTCTTCCCCCAGTGCCCTCCACCAGTTCCAGGCTGACGCTCCTTCACCTGCTGAGTGAAGCCCCCACCCGGCCTCCATCTGCCCCTGATTGGCGCCTTGTTTGTGGTTTTAGCGTGAGCCATCTTTCAAGACCATTCCAAGCCCCAGCATGTTCTGGGAACTCTTTCCAGAGTCTGTAGAGCCCTGGGTGGCCCAGGCTGCTGGTGCCCCAGTGTGTGGAGCACCTAATGCCAGCCCAGGCTCCTGGACCTCTGGCTCGCGGCAGGGTCTTCGGGTTGTGGCTGCTCTGAATTGTGTGCTGCTGGCTGCCCAGGGTCTTGTTATGTTCCTCCCATGAGCCCTTTCTCTTTGTCCAACTCCAGGCTGGAGCTTCAGGTGACCCGCATCTCCTCCTCTACCGAGGGGAAGTCAGAGCTACAGCAAGCCCAGAAAAATGTGCAGGGGTCACTTGCCCTCCCAGACTGGTGGGGGAAAGTGCTGGAGAAGGGTCGATGAGGTGGCCTCCTTGTGTGGGGGTCCCCCCCACCATCCTTACGCCTCTGCTCCAGCTGTCCACCTTCCAAGCCCAGTTTATTGGTATTATTATTATTATTAGGACATCAACTCTACACAAAAGAGAAAAATAACACACACCTATGCACCCACCACTGTGCTCTATCAAATCCTTTTAACCATTTTTATTTCAGATCTTTGTATATTTAAAAACATAACCGTTGTGCCAGTGGCCTAAGCCCTCTGTGCTGTGCCCCTGACTCTCTCCCCGGTCCCTCTCCACAGGCACACCCTCTCAGAAACTGGTGTGCGTCACTCAGGGGCCTGTTTTTCTGCTTTTGCTGATAATACATAGGGCTGTGTCCTACCTAGACTGTTATGGGGACTGCTTTCTGCTTATACACCGCTGTATGTTAAAGGTACGCCGTCTGTCCGGGTCTTTCTGCACTTTTGCATTTCGTACTGTTTTTGAGGTTTATCTGTGTTGACGATTGTGGCTCTAGTTCATCTGTTTAATTGCTACTTAATAATATTCCACTGGTGAGCAAACTACAATCCATTTATCGGTTTTTCTGTTGACGGCCATTTAGCTCATTTCCGGTTTTGGTCATTATCAACTTTGCTGTGGCGATGGAGCGTTCGTGCACGTGTGTGCATCTCCTGGGGCTCACTCGTCCTGAGGGTGGGGGTCCTGGGTGGGAGGAGAGGCCCTGCTGCCTTCGTGCGGGCTGTGTCCACTCACCCCTCCCCCTGCTCGCTCCCTCCCTCACCCTGGCAGCTGGTGGGCTCGGCCGCTTGCTCCACTTCCGCCCTTGCTCACTTGGCTTTGACCCACTTACATTTCTTCTAGCACTCTGGGTGTGAAGTGCCATCTACTGTGGTGTTCATTTCTTTTCCTCTGACTACTAGTGAGATGGAGCAGCTTTTCATATGTTTATTGGCCTCTTAAAAATTTGTTTTTGGACCTCCGGCCAAGATGGAGGCGTAGGTGGACACACTGCCTCCTCGCACAACCAAAAGAGGAAAAACAACAATTTAAAAAACAAAAACAGCCAAATCTGACAGAAAACTGAGCTGAGTGGAAGTCTGACAACCAAGGAATTAAAGAAGACACATTCATCCAGACCGGTAAGCGGGGCGGAGCCTGGTGGGGAGCACTCAGCAGGACGCGGTTTGTGGAGCGGTACCAGCAACGCTCCAGCTGCCCGGAGAGGCCCGTGGCGGGTGCACCTGGCCAAAACGCAGCGGGCGCACTCGGCGAAACCGGGGCTGAGACTGGTGGACTGGGCGGTCCCTCCTTCTCGCAAAGATAAACTGGGAGGAAAAGCTGGGGAGAGGAACAGACCACGTGGCTCACCAACGCAGGGAAATAAAGCCTCAAACCACCAATTGAAAACACCTGTGGGGGTTGAGGTGGCAGTGGGAGGAACTCCCGGCCTCACAGGAGAGTTCATTGGGGAGACCCACAGGGACTTGAAACTGTACAGGCCCGTCCACTGATCCCGGAGCCAGCAAAGAAGGGCCCAACTTGCTCGTGGGGAGCTGGGGAAGTGCGGTGAATAGAGCAAGCACCATTGTTCTCTCAGGCTCCGCCCCCAGACAGCATCACAACACAACAGCATGGGTTGCCCCGCCCTGGTGAACACCTAAGGCTCCGCCCCTTAAAGTAACAGGTGCACCGAGAAAAAGCCTAAATGAAAGAACACATTAAAGCTCCAGAAAAAATACAACTAAGTGACAAAGAGATAGCCAACCTATCAGATGCACAGTTCAAAGCATTGGTAATCAGGATGCTCACAGGATTCAAAGAAAGATTGTCGCAATTACTTGAACAATGAAGGATAATATAAAGGAAATGAGGGGAAATGTGCAGGGAACCAATAGGGATGAGAAGGAAACTGGGACTCAAATCAATGGAGTGGACCAGCAGAAAGAAAAAAACATCCAACCAGAAAAGAATGAAGAAACAAGAATTCAAAAAACTGAGGAGAGGCTTAGGAACCTCCAGGACGTCTTTAAACGTCCCAACATCCGAGTCATAGGGGTGCCAGGAGGAGAAGAGGAAGACCAAGGTATTGAAAACTTATTTGAACAAATAATGAAGGAGAACTTCCCCAAGCTGGTGAAGGAAATAGATTTTCAGGAAGTCCAGGAAGCTCAGAGAGTCCCAAAGAAGTTGGACCCAAAGAGGAACACACCAAGGCACATCATAATTACATTACCCAAGATTTAAAATAAGGAGAAATCTGACCTGGCTGGTGTAGCTCAGTGGATTGAGCGCGGGCTGGGAACCAGAGGGTCCCGGTTCGATTCCCAGTCAGGGCACATGCCTGGGTTGTGGGCCGGGTCCCCAGTGAGGGCCATGTGAGAGGCAACCACACATTGCTGTTTCTCTCCCTCTCTGTCTCCCTCCCTTCCCCTCTCTCTAAAAATAAATAAATAAAATTTAAAAAAATAAAATAAAATAAGGAGAAATCTTAGAAGCAGCAAGAGAAAAGGAGAGTTACCTACAAAGGAATTCCCATAAGACTGTCAGCTGATTTCTCAAAAGAGACCTTGCAGGCAAGAAGGGGCTGGAGAGAAGTATTCCAAGTCATGAAAGGCAAGGACCTACATCCAAGAATACTCTATCCGGCTAAATTCTCATTTAGAATGGAAGGGCAGATAAAGTGCTTCTCAGATAAGGTCAAGTTCAAGGAGTTCCATCATCACCCAGCCTTTATTACATGAAATGTTAAAGGGATTTATATAAGGCATGGAGGGATATCAACAGGGGAGTGGTAGGGGGAGAGAAGGGGAAAAGGTGCAGAGAATAAGTAGCATAAATGTAGGTAGAAAACAGACAGGGTGAGGTTAAGAATAGTATAGGAAATATAGAAGACAAAGAACTTGTGTGTATGACCTATGGACAAAAACTAAAGGGCAGGGAATGGCGGGGTGGGGGTGGAGGGGAAGGGGGGAAAATGGGACAACTGTAATAGTATAATCAATAAAATATATTTAAAAAAATTTGTTCTTAATCTTTTTTCCTTTAAAATTGTTTTTTAATTTTTATTTTTAGAGAGAGGGGAAGGGAGGGAGAAAGAGAGGAAGGGAAACATTGATGTGAGAGAGAAACATCCGTCAGTTGCCTCTTGCACATACCCGGACCAGAGGCTCAACCGGCAACCCAGGCTTTTGCCCTGATCAGGAACTGAACTGGCAACATTTTGCTTTTTGGAATGGTGCCCAACCACCTGAGCCACGCCAGTTAGGGCTTCCCCCAACCCGCTGTTATGAAAGTAATACAAAGACATGTGCTAGGACGGAGATGGAAGCAACGGTGCCCCCACCCCACCTTCACTCGCCTCCCTCCTGTCCTGTCTCCTGGGACAGCCGTGTTGGGAAATCTGGCTAGGTAATTTATTCATACAGTTAAAACCTCAAAACATCATGCAAATATAGGTAAAGAGTCTGCCCCCCTCCCTATTGTCCCTTCAGGTAACCACTTCCCTTGGTTTCCCCTGTGTCCCCCAGTGGTCCTTTATGCAAATACAAATGTATAGTCAGATGGTTCCTCTCTCCTTACATAGAGGTAGCATTCTATGTGCACTGTTCTATTCTTTGCTGTTTTTACTTTATAAACTATGCATATATTCTATTAGAGATCTTTTTAAAAAATTTTTTTTAAAGATTTTATTTATTTATTTTTAGACAGAAGGGAATGGAGGGAGAAAGAGATGGAGAGAAACATCAATGTGTGGTTGCATCTCACATGGCCCTCCTGCGGACCTGGCCTGCAACCCACGCATGCGCCCTGACTGAGAATCGAACCGGCGACACTTTGGTTCACAGCCTGCACTCAATCCACTGAGCTACACCAGCCAGGGCTAGAGATCTTTTTATATTTGCATATAGAAATCTTGAACTCTTCCTCTTTTTTTTTTTTTTTTACAAATTTATTATCTCATAGTAAGTCAGAAGTTTGACATAGGTCTCACTTGGCTTAATTCAAGGTCCTCGCAGGACTGCATTTCTGTATTTTTTTTTAATCCTCACCTGAGGATATATTTACTGATTTTAGAGAGAGAGGAGGGGGAGAGAGAGGAAGAAACATTGATCGGTTGCCTCCCGTACATGCCCTGACCAGGGATTGAACCCACAGCCACCTGAGCCACCCAGCCAGAGCTCTTCCTCCTTTTTTTCATTTGAGAACTTATTTTTGTTTCACGTCCTGGACAAATTGAAACTAGTATTCCTATCGATTATAGTTTTAAGCATTTAAAAAATGTTTCTTTTTAAAATTGTGGTAAATTTAAAAAAAAATTTTTTTAAAGATTTTATTTATTTATTTTTAGAGGGGAAGGGAGGGAGAAAGAGAGAGAGAGGGAAACATCAACATGTGGTTTCCCCCCAAGCGGCCCCCACTGGGGACCTGGCCTGCAACCTAGGCATGTGCCCTGACTAGGAATCGAACCTGTGACCCTTTGGTTCACAGCCCGTGCTCAATCCACTGAACTGTGCCAGCCAGGGCTGTGGTAAATATTCTTAATATAAAATTTACCATCTTGAGCATTGTTAAGTGTGCAGTTGAGCGGCATTAAGCACATTCCCATTGTTGTGCAGCCGTCAGCACCACCCACCCCGTAAAACTGGAACTCTGTACCCATTAAACAATAACTCCCTGTCTGTTCCCTCCACCCCTGCCCCGCACCCACCACCCCACTTTTCATCTCTATGAATTTTACTCTTCTAAGAACCTCATGTGAGCGGAATCCTGCAGTATTTGCCCTTCTGTGACTGGCTTCTTCCCCGGGGCATGAGGGCCTCAGACTTGCAGGCACTGCGCCCCAGCAAGCGCCTCTTCCTGGGCGCTCTCTCATAGCCCCAGTGCATTCCCCTGCCTGGCTCTTCTGCACGCTGTAACCCGTCCCTCTGAGGGACACCTGGGCTGTTGCTAGTCTTTATCGTTCCTGCCAGTGCTGCATGGAGGACCCTTGTCCTTCATCATTTTGTATGAATGCAGGTGTGCTCTTAGAACGGACTGGCGGTGAGGCTGCCGAGTCCAAGGGTGGGAGCCCCTGTGATACTGAGCAAGCGCACCAGTTGCCCCTGCTGGGGCTGCACGGTTTTGTGGCCTCGTGGGCAGTGTGGCAGGAGGGCAGTCCCACTGAGCTCTTTCCACTGTTTCTTCTGCCAGCTGCGACCGGGTCTCCACATGTTCAGCTTATTCCAGAATTTTGCTCCCTTGGCCTGCTCTTCCACTCTTCTCTCCCCTGCCCTCCCAACCAGCCCCTGTCGCTGTTGTAGCATCTCCACGGTCACCTCTGTAGACCTGAGTATCACAATTCACCTGTTTCTCATTCTGTCCACTCCACAAGCATGCTGCCCTTGTCTCCTTCCTGTCACTGCTGCGCACACACTCGGTTTTACAGCATCGAGACAGAATAAGCTTCATGTCCTCTTCCATAACCACCCTGGAGTCTTTTTTTTTTCCAGCCTAGTTTAGTATTTTATTTTATTTTAATTTTTTTATTGTTGTTCAATTACAGTTGTCTGCATACTCTCCCCTCCTCTCCCCCCTCCTCCTCCAATCCCACCTCCTTTCCCTGCCTCCCTCCTCCCCCTTGGTTCTGTCCATGTGTCCTCTATAGTGGTTCCTGAAAACCCCTCTCCCCCCTGGCTATTGTTAGATTGTTCTTAATTTCAGTGTCTCTGCTTAAGTTTTGCTTGCTTTTTGCTTTTGTTGATTATGTTCCAGTTAAAGGCAATTCCACTACTGGGATTATACCCTAAGAGCCCCAAAAAACCAATTCAAAAGAACCTATGCACTCCAATGTTCATAGCAGCACAATTCACAATAGCCAAGTGCTGGAAATAACCTAAGTGCCCATCTACAAATGAATGGATCAAGAAACTATGGTACATTTACACAACGGAATTCTACGCAGCAGAGAGGAAGAAGGAGCTTATACCCTTTGCAACAGCATGGATGGAACTGGAGAGCATTATGCTAAGTGAAGTAAGCCAGGCGGTGAGGGACAAATGCCACCCTGGAGTCTTGGTTGTCTTGTTCTGTAAGTCGAGTCTAAATGGTGAAAAAATTAAAAACTGCTGTTTGCATGATTTGTACAGAACTTACACATGGTGACTGTGCAACTTTATTCTCTGTGCTGTTCTTTTCTTGAAAGCTCCTACTGGTGCTTTTCAAACTTTCCTGAATATCAGAACCATTTTGGGTATGTGCGTGGGGGCAGGAGGAACGCCTTTAAAATGCATGTTCCCAGGCCTCAGACAGACCTGCCAAGCACCCCCGCCACCCGGGACCCAGGGTTTCCCGCCAGATGGTTTATGCAGTAGCAGTGGCTTTTGCAGTGTGAGAAACTGCAGTCAGTTTCGGGGAATGGCACTTGATTTTCTTTGGTAAATGAAGATCCTCTTGTCTGCAGTCTTGCAAGCCAGGTGCCCCCCTCGCCCACAGGCATGTGCCCCCCAGCACGCACAGTCTTTGCCGTAGGAACCCCTGGGCCCAGACTTTTCTCCTGGCCTTTGATGTTGGGCTCTTGTGTGGGCTCAGCCTTCCTCCTCTCCGCCGCTGCCCTGCGGTTTGGTGAGAAGGAAGATCTGGCCCCTGTGGTTTCTGACAGGGCTGCTTTTGGGTAAAAAGCACAGCACAGTAAAAGCACGGAGATGTGCGTGGGCTGCGCCACAAGCATTTCAGAGGGCTCTAATTATTTATCCGCTCAACAAGCGTTTTCTGACACGTTTGTGGGTAGGGCTCTAAGGGAGGGGTATGTAAGAGAAAAAGATGAATTGGACAAGCTAGTCAGTTTCCAAGAAAGCTAGAGAGGCGTCAGGAGCAGGGAGGGATCACATCTGGCTTCAGCCTTCTCGTGGGATCTCGGCTGGGTTTCTTTTAGACACGGCTTCCGGCTTCCGGCGCGACGCACCCTTGGGCTGAAAAGTCCCTCTAACGGGGCTCAGTCATCTTTTAAAGAATTGGATAGAGTAGAATTAGAATGCATCAACCATAGTAAGGGTTGTTAGCATTTCATTGATTCTTAAGTTCTATGCTGTTAAATATGTTCAGTGAGTTTTAGATTTGGTTATTGAGGCTTTTTTATTTCTAGAAATTCCATTTGGTTCTTTTTCGGTCTGCTGTGTCACCCTGAGAGAGTAGTTTCCTATTCTCTCCAGGGATCCTCAAGCGGTTTTTTTTTTTTAAATTGATTTAAGCAGAGTAGGCATTTCTGGTTTACCGATGATGTCTGTCTGAGGTCTCTTCACATCTGGCTCTGGTATCTGTGCTGTGAGTTTGTTCTCTCTTGTGGCATCTGGTTCGCTAGGGTTCCTGGTTATCTTCGACTGCAGACTTGTTGCATTTGAAACATTGGTATTGAGTGACTGTGGAGTGGGCGGAAGTACCCTCCTCCAGAGAAGGTGTGCTGCCAGACCCTGGGGGCGCCCCCGGTACAAGAGCGCCAAAGCCAAGCTCAAGTCTGGGGCTTTGCACCACGCAGGGGGCCCAGCAGGGCTGCAGGAGCTGTTCTGAGGGGAGGATCCCCCTTCCGTGGGTCTAGGCTCAGATTTCTGTCCCTGTCACTGGTGAAGCTGTCCTAATAAAAATGAATGTCTTCTGGAATCAGCAAATACTCTCAGGGTGAAAGTAGCTTGGAGGTGTATCTCCCTGGTTTTCCCTTTGATCTTCTGTCCTGGCCAGATGATTCCTTTAAGAAGTCTTCAAATAACATCTGTTTGAAAAATCCAGTTGTTAAGTCGTTTTCCGTTCCATAATGGAGTATAACAGAAACCCTACAGTGTTTCATGAAATGGTGACCTGAGTGTGTGTTTACTAGGTGAGCTGAGTGACCTGGGGCACCATCTCTCTTTCCTCCTCTTGTCCTCTCTGGACCCGGAGCGCAGGGAGGCAGGCCATGGGAGACCAGGGAGCTCAGAACGCCAAGGCCTGTGGGCGGCTCTCCGCTGGCTCCAGGCTCCCTCTCAGGGCCTGATGGCCCCTCTCCTCTGCCTCAGCACGAAGACCTGAGGTCTGACTGCGTGTCTCACCGCCTCCTCCATTCCTCTCCTGCCTTCCCCTCCACTTGCCTCATCCTTTTCCTCCCTCCAAGGCTAAATTCAAGCTCCTCATTGCACGTGACGGAGTTGTTCTGTTCTTCATTCTGACATTTTGTTGCTGTTGTGAGGCAGTCATTCTAGATTCATGTGTTCATGTGGCAGACGTCTCTGAGCCCTGGTCCAGGGGCTGGGGACACAGTCATGGGCTCCACTCAGCCCTGCGCCTCCGAGCCTGCTGGGGTGGCGGACACAAGCGGGGCGGCCTGTCGGCCCAGAGCTGGCTCCTTTAATGTTATGCAGTGGAATCCAAAAGTAATGCAGTCTATGCATATCTGTATTTATATAATATAAAGTGGGGCAGGGTGCAGGGGCTGAGTGAGCCTGGAGCTGGGGGAGGTGATAGGGCCAGTGTCGTGCTCTAAGTGTGACATGAAAAGACATAAAAGGAAAGCGATGTATGACGCAGCACCCCCATATATGTGTGTGTGTGTATACAGAGTAAAATAAACAAAAACTACAGTGTAGATGTGTATTTTGGAAGTAAACGTTGGGCCCAACCAGAAGATCCAGGGAAGCCGGCCTCCGAGCCACGAGCTCACAGCCACAAATGCAGCACTGGTGCTTGGCGTGGCCGTGAGTGATGCATGTTCTGAAGCAGCAAAATCTCCTGGTAAAGTTTGAACAATACAAAGTACGGTGGTGCTCCCTCAGTTTATATCGGAGTTGCATCTCTGGAAAATTCTGTGCAAAAACAACTGTGTGTGTGCATGTGTGTGTGTGCACGCGCACACGAGCGCCACTCCTCGCCCAGGGCACTGCCTGCAGCTGTCCACCTGCAAGTGCGCAGCATGGCAGTCCCGGCAGGTGTCACACCGAACAGTCTTTACGCTGCAGGCATCCAGCATCTCTGTCCTGACCACTAAATGCCAGCTGTGACCTTATCATTGGGACAGTCAAAATCACCCCCCCAACCATTTTCAAAACTCCCTGGTGTGGCCCCCCTCCACCAGCTCCGGCTGGGGCCCAGTGGTCTCCAACAAGGCAGTGAGATCTATGTAGTGACCGGGGGACCTGGGAGCTCCAACTCAGCCAGAAGAAGTGGGAGGACCTCCTGCAGTGGTAACACCCCAGCCTCTCCGTGAGGGCTGAGCAAAACCCCGTAAAGACACACTCTCTCTAGCAAACCAAGTGTGCGTTTCCGGGAGTGAAGCCCACTGGTGCTGGTGGTGCTGAGGTGGGCGGGGCAGCGCAGCCCTGGGCGGCTCCATCTGCTTTTGGAATTGCCATTTCTCCCTCCTTCATGAAAGTTCTGTCTTCTCTGAACTTTGACTCACTTGGTTTCTCCTCCTGAAGGCACTAGGGGGCCTCTGCCTGCTCATGGGCTAGACAGAAAATCCAGTTTCACTTTTAGTTCCCAGGGGCTGGATGACCAGTTTTACCAGAGCAGGGACATAGCCCTCCTTTTCGAGGGTACGCGAGCGGGTTGAGGGAGAGGGCTCCCAGGGTCTGATCTGCGCCCCGAGTGGACACATTCCAGATCCCAGCACACCAGCTCTCTCCCTCGTTCCACGCTGCTGGAGCACTGTGCTACTGAGGAGGCACAGCCTCCATCCTGTGAGCCCACCCCATTGCCCAGGGTGTGATTCCCTCCTGTGACGGGGAGCTCACTGCCTCAGAGCACAGCCCAGGCTCTGTCAGAGAGGCGCGGCCCCCTGTGCCAGCACTTCACCGCGGCCCCGCCCCAGCCTCCATCCCCTCCCACCGCACTGTAGTATAGGGTTATCCAACTCATGCCTCCTTTTGGTAGGTAGAAAAACCTGACACCCTTTCTGGAGTTTGGGCTTATGAAAACCATTAGTGTTTAGTGTGCTTTCCAAAATAAAAATTGTAACGGTGAATTTGTTCCTGGAATTTTTTTTTTTTGTGGGAAAGGAAAGAGTTCTTTATTAAAATGTTGCACAATTTGAGAGGCTCACCTCATCTGCAAAACACAAACAAAAACCAGCTCTTCCCCCAAACGCCAAAGCCCAAAACAGTGTCCAGAATTCCCTACGTTTTTGTTGCTGTTGTGAGGGGGTCACTAGACCCCAGTGTTCCTGTGGCAGACGTCCTGCCCCATCCTTATCTGTCCTTTGGAGCCTGAGGCTGCTAAGCGGGCAGCTTTCTGGTTTGTTCCTGGAAGTTTGATTGGCCCTGTCTTAGGGCAAGTTCCCTAGGATGGGAGAATTATTGAGGAGAGGTCTCCAGAGAGGGAAGGAGTCTTGCTCAC
Source organism: Micronycteris hirsuta (assembly GCA_004026765.1). Taxonomy (NCBI): domain Eukaryota; kingdom Metazoa; phylum Chordata; class Mammalia; order Chiroptera; family Phyllostomidae; genus Micronycteris; species Micronycteris hirsuta. The sequence goes on along the minus strand of PVJI01004423.1, from coordinate 16,453 downwards.
CCAGGGCAGGGGATAACAGAGGAAGGGGGTGGTTTCAGGGGAAGAGAAACTCAGCCAGATCCCACTGGGAGCTGGGGGCGACTGGCACACAGTGTCCCAGAGGCTGGACTGTCACCTCCCTGCATCGGCCACGGCGGGGGGGCTGCCCCTTGGGAGGGACTGGAGGCTGTAACTTCTCAGTCATCTGTGGGCTGGATGGCAGCTGGCCGGAGAAAGATGCAGGTTTAAGCTGTCAGCCGCCAGTGTCCATGAAAGCTGGGTGCAGACAGGGCAAGGGGTGGGGGCCCAAGAGCTTCTGATAATCTGTGGGGCAGAGGGCAGGTGCCCACGTCCCAGATGAGACCCTGCTTTCAAACCTGCACCTGGAACTTACCATTCTACTCAATACAGGAGGCTCCAGGTTCTTTGGGGTCCTGCCTCTTCCGCCTCCCCACCCGAGAGCTGAGGTGGGATTTGAGGGCAGGGCTGCAGGCCGGGGTTTCCTGAGAGGGAGCCCTGAGCCCGGCATGAACCCGCCTCCCCGACTCTCGCCCTACTGCAGACTGCCTCTTCAAGGTGTGTCCCATGAACCGCTATTCGGCCCAGAAGCAGTACTGGAAGGCCAAGCAGACCAAGCAGGACAAGGAGAAGATTGCCGATGTGGTGCTGCTGCAGAAGTTGCAGGTGTGTGTGCAGGTGTGCGCCCCTGTGTGCAGCAGGACCCAGGGTGCACACATAGGGCCTCTGCTCTCCAGAGCTGATGGGCCCCACGGCGGAGTCCAGTGGTTTTTAAAGCCCCGGTATACAGGAGATAGGTGTTTGCAACCAGGTGAGTTCGGGGCGGGCAGTAGTGTCCTCTCAGTGACCCGCTCATCTACATGACCCCTTTGTGCCACTTGGAAGAAGGCGCCCCCACCTCCAGGCTGGCACAGCCCTGTGCCAGGGCACGTGGTTCAGCGAGTGGAAGGCCCTTCAGCCGACACCACGGTGCAGCAAACAACCTGCTGCTGGGCACAGAGTCCTGGCTCCAGGGAACCTGATTTGAGAACTAGTCTTAATTCCTCCCCTTGTTTTATAGAGCGGGGGCCTGGGCTTCTCAGAGGGAACTGGACCGTCCATGGTCATTCTGTGAGTTTGCAATAGGGACTAGACAGTGCCGGGGTCTCTGAGCCGCCTTGGGTTCCTTGGATGGTGCGTGGTGCGAGGACCAGTGGTTGCTCATGTGCCTCTTGGAGCAGGGACCCCGTCCGCAGTCCTCTCTGCACAGAGCTCAGGGCCCAGAGCCTCTCAACTCTGTAAATTGCAACACCAGCCCCACAGAACAGACAGCAAGAGGTTTTGTCTGCGTCGGCACCTTCGCAGCCTGCTTTTGGGCCCCCCTTTGCCCTGGTGCCTCCACCCCCATGCAGACCTTGCTTACCGGTGTCCCTTGTGCTGAGGAGTAGGTGTGAGATGGGAAGGGCGGCCCGCCCCACAGCTGTGAACTGGGCTGGAGGGGGTGTGGGTGTGGGCTGCCTGAGCTCTGTTATAAGTCCCCCCATCTCCCTCCCTGAGCTGGGGGCTGTCACAGGCTCCTCCCTGCTGCTGACACAGCCCGAGTCTGAACTAGGGACCTGGCCTGGGCGCGGGACCCTCACGTGTGAATCAGCACACACTCAGAGCCGCACACTGTGGGTCTGCGGAAAGTCGCATGTACACAGCAAGACTCCCCAGCGGCCACCGTCACCCCAGCCTCGGTCATGAGACCTGGGTGATGGGACTGAGGACAAGAAAGGGGCAGGGGGCCAGAGCTCTCTGTGAGTGCCAGTCTAATGGAGGAGACAGAGCCCCTGCCTCCAGGAACTCCATCAGATGGAGGTGACAGAGCCTGTCCTCGGGCAGCTTGCAGTCGAATGTGACAGAAGTGCCTCAAAAGGTGTCCTTAGTGGGATGCAAACCAACTCCTCAAAGCCATCAGAGTTGGTTGTAGCCAGTCTGGGAAGGCTCCCTGGAGGCAGTGGCCTGGGAGCACACACAGTTTTGGGTGGGAGGGTCACAGTGGAGGAGGAGGAAGCAGTGGCACCAAACATGCCTGCCGGCATTTGGGCTGGGGCAGGGGTCTCGTGTTGGGGGCATCAGGAGTCTGGTGAGATGCGGGTAGTGAGGCTCAGCTTCTGTGTCTGCGGGGGATGGGGGGTGGGGCTCCAGGCCTGGTGGGCATGCCCTCTCCAGAGGGAGGTGATGGCAGACCCTAGGCCGCAGGCTGTATGGCCTCAGCTGCCCCTCCACGCTGGTAGCCTCACTCCCTCTCAGTAGTGGGAGGGAACCGGCCAGCTGGCCTCTGTGCGTCACTCTGGGTGCGGTGTCGGGCTGTGTGTGCCCACCATGTACATGTCTGCACAGCATGCAGCCCAGATGGAGCAGAAGCAGAACGACACCGAGAACAAGAAGGTGCATGGGGACATTGTCAAGTACGGCAGTGTGATCCAGGTGAGACCCCTGCATCTCCCCCTGAGGATGCCTGGGCTGCTCTTGGGTGAGGGGTGCCAGCTGACATGCCCTCTGGGGGTTTTGTCCTCAATGGGTGGCTCCGGGACTGTCTCTGTGACTGCTTATCTGCTTCTGTGCGAGGCCTAGTAGCTGTGTCCAAGGGTGTGTTTTCAGTGCGGTGGCCACCAGCACAGATTTTGGAGCCACGTGGTCTGGGTTCAGATCGTGGCCCTGTGATGTGGACAAATTCCTGAGCTTCCCGGTGCCTCTGTTTCTCCATCTGTAAAGTCAGGCCAGCGACAGCACTTCCCCCTTGGCTGCTGTAAAACCGTGTGTGATAACACTCACGGGTGTTTAGCACAGCGCTAGCTTCTGCTTTTGTGATCGCCCAGGTGCCCAACTGGCGTGCGTTTGTGTGTGTGACCGTGTGCGTCTCGGTCTGTCTCTGTGTGTCTGACACTGTGTGTGTCCAGCTGTGCCCAAGGGTCCGGCGGGTCCCCCAGGGCACCCCCTCTGAAGGGCTGGCCCCGCCTCCCTCCAGCTCCTGCACATGAAGAGCAACAAGTACTTGACTGTGAACAAGCGGCTGCCAGCCCTGCTAGAGAAGAATGCCATGCGGGTGACGCTGGATGCCACGGGCAACGAGGGCTCCTGGCTCTTCATCCAGCCCTTCTGGAAGCTGCGGAGCAACGGGGACAATGTGAGGATGGTGCTGGCCTGGGTGGCCTGGGGGAGGAGTGGGCCACACGCCACAGGGGCTCCTGCAGGGTCTTCGATGATGTGGGGAGTGAATAAGGGCGTGTACATTTCTTAGAAGGGCAGACTGAGACCAGAGGGAGGCCTGGAGGCCTGGCCCTTCCCACCCTCACTGGCTCACCTGCCCCCATAGGTGGTCGTGGGGGACAAGGTGATCCTGAACCCCGTCAATGCTGGGCAGCCTCTGCACGCCAGCAGCTATGAGCTCAGCGACAATGCCGGCTGCAAGGAGGTGAGTGGGGTGGTGGGACCGGCCCTGCTGGGGAGAGGTGACCCCACACCTCTGAGGGTAGAGCCCCCCTTCCCCACCGGTCTCCTGGCATTGCTCCCATTCTCCACCCCACAGGTTGGCATCCCCAGGGCAGCTGGGCTGCAGTCTGAGGGCCTGGGCTGGGAAAAGACACCCCCTCCTGTGCTCTAGTGGGGGCGGGCTGGGCTGGTGCTCCCCTCGCCCCTCTCCAGGCCTTCAGTGCTGCCCACTCCCCAAAGGCTTGGAGTCTGCCTGACGTCAGGGGTCTCTCTGCCCTTCCCCAGGTCAACTCTGTAAATTGCAACACCAGCTGGAAGATCAACTTGTTTATGCAGTTCCGAGACCACCTGGACGAGGTGTTGAAAGGAGTAAGAAGGGGGAGCCCCCACCACTGCTGCCCTGCCTGCTGGCTGCCCAGCCCCTGCTCCACAGGTTCCACCTCCTGCCCTGTGCCCAGCTGCTCCTGTGTGACCCTCCTCTCTGTGCGCCCCCCCTTGGGCTCTGCAGCCCCTCCAGCTTCCCCCCACCCTCGGGGGCCTGCCCACTGGCCCCACCTAGACCCCCTTTTCTTGTCCCTGGCCTGACACCCCCCTCTGTACTCTCTCAGTCCTGCCTGGCCTCAGTTTGCTCTCTTGCTAAGGGGGTGTCGGCAGACTGGGCTCCCCATCACCCACATTGGGGTGGGCCAGATCTTTTGAGCACTCTGCCCCCTCTCCACACCTGCTCCATGGACCTGCGCCAGGCCCCCGGCCCTTTGCCCTGTGCCCTGGTTCCAGACCTGCTGGTGTGGGTGCTGGAACGTAAGGGGCTGGCAGGCTGGGAGGGGATGAGCTTGCAGGGGGACTGCACTGGAAAATACCACAGTAAAACTCTGGGAGGGACTAGGGCCGAGGCTGGAAGGAGGGCTGGAGAGACCATTAGAGTAACCCTGAAAGCCAGGCATGGGGCCTGGAAGAGGAGGGTTCGGAGGCTCCTCAGGGGTTGTAGGGGACGCCTCCTGGGGTACGGACAGCATATGGAGGGGCAGGTGGGAGGGGCAGATTTAGAGGGAGCAGAGAGGGCTGAGCTCCTCAGGGAGGGGGATCAGCAGGTACACGTGGTGGTGAGACCTGTTAAAGAGACAGGCGACAGGCCCTCGAGCAGTTACCTCAGGAGGCCACCCGGAAGCCTGCGTTGCTCCCTTTGCCCTCCTCCCCCAGCCAGGCTGCTCCGTCAGACTTTCCCGTCCCCCAGGATGGGAAAATCTCACCCTCCTCCCTCCTCCTCACCCTCCTCCCTCCTCCCGTCTCCCAGGCTGTTTCCCATCTACCCACGCTCTGTGCCTTTCCCTCCCTTAAACCTGTACATCATCCACACACATCAATCGGGCCTCAGCCTGTGTGCCACCTCCTCCCAGAAGCCTTTCCTGGTTACACATTCCAGCTCTAAATCTGTGTAGAAAAGGAAACAGCACAGAGTGGTTTCAGTGAATCTGTCACTGCTCGGACGGCAGATTCCAGGCAACCTGGAAGTGAGACCTGAGCTAACAAAGCCCGCTCCTTGTTTGCTGCCTTAGTGCACTGCCTGGGTACAGAAGTCACCAGGTCTGCCGTAGCAACGGGCCCAGTCTTTGTGTATTCATTCATTCCTCCTTCGACCCACCCATGCGTTCACACCACAGATGCTGGCTGAGAACTTGTGTCCGGCGCAGTGTGGGGAAGACGGGGAACACCACTTAGTGATCATAGTGGAAGTGGTGGCTGCGCCCTGAGAGCTTCTGGGCAACAGGCGCACTGTGGGAGGAAGTGCGGTGGAGAGATGAGGACACGGATTCCTGTCCCATTTGTCACTAGCGCAGGCTGCCGTCAACTGGACATTTGTCTTCTGTGTGCCTGAGTTTCTCCACCTGTGAACTGGGGATGGCGACGTGGGTGCTCAGGGCTGGCGCGTGGGTTGGGTGGGCAAGTTCACGATGGTGCTCGCACCACAGCTGGCACGTGGTGAGAGTGTAGGGTTCCTTTGTTACACAGTTTCCTCAAGGAGGTCATGGTAGTCCCGTTTTACAAAAGAGGAAACTGAGGCCCAGAGCTAGGAAGGGACTTACCCAAGGTCACACAGCTTATACGAGCAGAGCCAGGACCCAAACTTGGTCTCAGTGTCCAAGGTCATGGCGGCGGAAGGGAACAGGCCACAGTCCTTGCACTCTGGCTGCTTCAGTCCAGTGGGGAGCAAAAGAAATGGGCACGGTGTACCAATAGCCAGGCAGAAAGGGCTCAGGAGAGGTGCCTCCAGGCCTGGGAGATCCCTCCTGCCTTCATGGAGGGGAGACTTGAGACTGGCCTTCAGAGGGCAGGTGAGGTTTCTAGGAGTTCTGACTGGGGAGGGCAAGTTTGAACGTGGAAGGCTGGGAGGGCCCTGGGGGAGAGTACGTCCACCCCAGCTGTCTGGGGTTCTGAAAGTGGGGTCTGGCTGAGGATCCTGGCTGCTTTCTCCTTGCTGGCTCTGCAAGGAACAAATGGGGCTCAGCCAGCTGTGCCTGCTCCTGGAGCAGGGTGGCGCTGGCCCTGGGGAGTCCTTGTTCCTCCTGAGCCTGCATTCTGCCGCCCGCAGGGAGACGTGGTGCGGTTGTTCCACGCGGAGCAGGAGAAGTTCCTGACGTGTGACGAGTACAAGGGCAAGCTGCAGGTGTTTCTGCGCACCACGCTGCGCCAGTCTGCCACCTCGGCCACCAGCTCCAACGCCCTCTGGGAGGTGGAGGTCAGAGCCCTGCTTCTTGCCCTCCCCCTCCTCCTCTCCAGCTCTGGGCCCTGCCCCTCCCTCCTCCTCCATCCCTGGGGGCGTGTGATGGGTGGTTGCCCCCGTCTGTCCGCTGAGCCCTTCTGGAGCCAAGGGGCCAGGAAAGGTCCAGGAGCTCTCCAGGCCCCCTGTCCATGCTCCCCCCTTTGAGCACCCCCTTCCTGGATAGCCTCACTCCTGCCTTACCCCTGCACCCCCTCAGGTGGTCCACCATGACCCTTGCCGCGGAGGAGCTGGCCACTGGAATGGCCTGTACCGCTTCAAGCACCTGGCCACGGGCAACTACCTGGCTGCTGAGGTGAGTAGGGAGGCAAGCGGCATCCTGGGAGCTCAGGCTGTGTGCGCTCGTGGACACGCACGAGCGTGTGCCCCTGGGGCATGCACGTGTCTGTGGACCAGGGCTTATCTGCAGTCATGCCTTTATTTAACAAATAAATAAGTGCATGACTGTAAATAAGCCTAATAATTATCACCGTCCCTACCATGTGCCAGGAGCTGTTGCTACAGCAATGAACACAATTCCCAGTCCTTGCGGAACTTCGACATCCGTGTCTGTCCACAGTGCACAGGCGTGTGTGTGTTGGGGCATTCGTACGTGTGAGTGTGTGTGTGTTCATCTGTGGGTGTATGGAGAGGGTCCATGGATGGCAGGGTGGGGCTGCCTGCCCCGACCCGGCTCTGTACGTGGACTTTGTCTTGGGGTGGGGGTCATGCAGGTATAGCCTGGTGTCTAATAGTTCCCCCATTTTGTTTCTTTTCCTAGGAGAACCCCAGCTACAAGGGTGATGCCTCTGATCCCAAGGCAGCAGCAGTGGTGAGGACCAAAGCAGGGCTCTGGGGCCGGGGAAGAGTGAGGTGCATCGCCTTGGGGGTAGGGGCGGCGGGGGGCCATGCAACCCTGGGAGGAGGCCTGGAGGGAGCAGGCCTCTCCAGTGGGATGCTGGTGGCTTCAGGGGGCCTGAGAGGAGGAAGGGGCTCCTGCCTGAGATGGGGTCTTCACGCCAGGGTGCGCAGGGCCGCGCAGGCCGCCGCAACGCTGGGGAGAAGATCAAGTACCGCCTTGTGGCCGTGCCCCATGGCAACGACATCGCCTCGCTCTTTGAGCTGGACCCCACCACGCTGCAGAAAACGGACTCCTTCGTGCCCCGGTGGGTGGGCGCCATGTGCCTTTGGCCTTAGGACCTGCACGACCTGTGCCTCTGGGGATCGAGCTCTGAGACACGTAGTCAGCCAACCACCATTGAACCCTTGCCGTGTGCCCAGCCCTGGGCGCTGCCTCCTCTCCAGGGCTCTTTATCAGCTGCCTGCCCCGGCGGGTCTGGGTGCTCAGGCATGGGCCCCACGAGTTTGTCCAGGGGCCCGGGTGGAGGGCTGGGGTCCCTGACCTGTGAGGCTCCTAATCCTGAGATGCTAGGAGGCAAGTAACATGAGGAAACTCCCCAGGTGCCATTCAGGCGTCAACCTATGACCTCGGGCAGCTGAATTGACCTTGGTCAATTATTATGCCCTGTCAAGTGGGAATATCAACTTCACGCATCACCTTGCTGATGGGAGAATAAGTTGAGTCACTATAGGCCCATAATCCCTTACCTGAAACTCGTGGGGCCAGGTGCACTTGGAGATTCAGATTGCTTTTCCTTTCAGAAAGGTAATGGTGTTTCACAGTCAGAGACGTGAGCACTTCTGCTGTGAAACGCGTGCACGTTAGCACCAAGTGGGATAAGCAGTCTAGACAGCCTCGTTTGTCCAAAAGAGTCTTGGTCCCAAGCTTACAAACAAGCCTTGGCTTTGGGGGTGCTTTGGGCTTGCGGAGTGTGGGTGGGAAATGGAGCAGTTAGCACAGGGCCTGGGGTGTCGGCTGGTCTGTCTTCTGGCTCCTCACCTGGAGGGACACACCCCTGTCCTGGGGTTGCGGGTGTGCAGTCAGTTGGGAGATGAGAGGCCGCTGGGGGCTGGAGGGCGGGGCCGGGACATGCTCTGTGGTGCACTCCGGCCCGCTGCAGGAACTCGTACGTCCGGCTGCGGCACCTCTGCACCAACACGTGGATCCAGAGCACCAATGTGCCCATCGACGTTGAGGAGGAGCGGCCCATTCGGCTCATGGTGAGGGCCGCCCCGGGACTGGGGGCTGGGCTGGGCCCCGAGCTTGCCCGAGTGCCCTAGCTGACCTCTGTCCTGGCAGCTGGGCACCTGCCCCACCAAGGAGGACAAGGAGGCCTTTGCCATCGTGTCGGTTCCTGTGTCTGAGATCCGAGACCTGGACTTCGCCAACGATGCCAGCTCCATGCTGGCCAGTGCCGTGGAGAAAATGAACGAGGGTTTCATCAGCCAGAATGACCGCAGGTGGGCCGCAGGGGAGGGTTACTGAGATTTTCTGAGAGGACAGAGCATCTTTGTTCAGGACAGGGTCTGCATTTCATGAACAAAGGAGTCACAAAGCAGAAGCTAGGCAGGCTGGGCTGGGGTGGGGGAGACAGAGGTGAGGACTGGTTCTTGTGGGGTCCTGACTGGCCCCGTGCCCCTGCCTTACTGTTCATGTGCTCGCAAAACTAACCCTGTGACAGAGCTGTTGTTACCACTGTTTTACTGATGATGGGACTGAGGTTCAGAGAAGTTAAGAGACTTGTCCAAGGTCACACAACTAGTAAGTGGCAGAATGGAGATGCCGAGCCCCTCGGACCAAACACCCCGCCTTGTGCCCTGTTGTTTCCTTTCAGATTGGTGTGTACTGAGATCTTAGTCTTATGGGGCACCTTGGACTCCCGGGTGGGTGGGGTGAGGGGTGTGTTTTGAGAGCAGGTCAGGATAAAGCTGGGGAGAGAAGAGCCAATGATGGGCTCTGTGCTTTGGAGAGCCGTGTTTGGGGAGGGGCTGGTTGTCCACGGAGGTAGGGCAGACAGCATGAGATAGGTGGGTCCGGGGAGCTTTCACAGGGCCAGCCCCTCACATTTGTCACCTCTCATATCCTTTTGTGAAGGTTTGTCATCCAGCTGCTGGAGGACCTGGTGTTCTTTGTCAGTGATGTCCCCAACAATGGGCAGAATGTCCTGGACATCATGGTCGCCAAGCCTAACCGGGAAAGGCAGAAGCTGATGAGGGAGCAGAATATCCTTAAGCAGGTGGCTGTGCCCATGCGTGGAACCTACAGCGGCGGGCCTTGGGGTGGGGCTGGGTGACAGGAAACAGGGCCTTTTACCACGAATCTGCCGTTTCCCGTCTCCAGTTGAGCTGCAATCTCCCTGCAGTTTCTCATCACCCCCTTTTATTTTTTTCATTTTGTTTATTAATTTGAGAGAGAGAGAAGGGGGGGGAGAGAGAGAAACCTCAATCTGTTGTTCCACTTATTTATACATTCATTGGTTGTTTCTTCTATGTGCCCTGATGGGAGATCAAACCTATAACCTTGGGTATCGGGATGATGCTCTAAACAACGGAAGTACTCTGCCGGGGCTAGTCAGCATCGCCTTTTAATGAAAAGAATATTTATTGAGCACTTACCACATGCCATGTGCTGCCCAAAGTGCCCTACATGCATTGGCTCATGTAGTCTTATCAATCTGGGCAGGTCTGTTATCACCCCGTTTTACCCATGAAGAAACTGAGGCACACAGAGGTTGGAACACACAGCGAGGAGGCAGCAGGGCCAGCATTTGAACTCAGGATGTTGGTCCAGAACTTGTGCTTTAAAATTATTTTTCTAAATTAAAAAAAAATTATTTTTTATTTTTAGACAGAAGGGAAGGGAGGGAGAAAGAGAGGGAGAGAAACATCAATGTGTGGTTGCCTCCCACGTGGCCCCCACTGGGGACCTGGCCTGCAACCCAGGCCTGTGCCCTGACTGGGAATCGAACCGGTGACCCTTTGGTTTGCAGCCCGCGCTCAATCCACTGAGCTATACCAGCCAGGGCTATTTTTCTAAATTTTTATTGATAGTTGTAAAATATTGAGACAGTACTGAAAGAATAGTGAAGTGAACACTGTACACCCACTGCCTGAACGCACCTTTACCGTCGGCCAGTCTGGCTGTGCGCCTCAGCCGCCGCCCCCCACACCCGTCCCCCGAGCACGAGCCTCGGCGTCGTGTGCCTCCTGAGAACAAGGACACGGCGCTGTTAGAACACCTAAGAAAATGAGCAGTAATACCAAATCCATATCAAATTTCTCTGTTTTTCTCAAAATGTCTTTTTAAAGCTTGTGAAGTTTTTTTTTTTGTTTTTGGTGTTTTTTTTTTTAAGCCAGGATATACAACTAAGGTTTCCTCACTCCATTCAGAGCTGTCTCTTTGGTCTCTATACTAAGAACAGTTTTTCACCCCAACCTTTTAAAATGTTTATAATTACATTTTTTTTAAAGATTTTATTTATTTATTTTAGAGAGAGGGGAAGGGAGGGAGACAGAGAGGGAGAGAAACAGCAATGTGTGGTTGCCTCCCACATGGTCCTCACTGGGGACCTGGCCTGCAACCCAGGCATGTGCCCTGACTGGGAATCGAACCGGGACCCTTTGGTTCCTAGCCCGCGCTCAATCCACTGAGCTACACCAGCCAGGGCTATAATTACATTTTTTTAAATGAGGTAGGCCTGTGTCTTATCTTGTAGGCTCTGGCCTGGCCTGCCTTCTCCCTTCGCCTCAGACCCCTTTGCAGGCACCGAGCCAGGCCCAGGGTCCGCACGGGGATGTGAATGCCCATCAGTGAGGGGGGCTGAGGCCAGGAGGAGCATGAAGGCTGGGGCTGGTGGCGGGCGGGCTGAGGTGTAGTCTGTCTTAGAATCAGCGTCGGGTAAATAGGGCTGTGGGGCAGGGTCAATTTGGGGGTTAGGGTTCCTGGGATAATTAGGGGTGCAGGCAGGTGTGAGGTGTCCCTCCTCACTCTCCCTGCTCCCCCAGATCTTTGGCATCCTGAAGGCTCCCTTCTGCGACAAGAGGGGCGAGGGCCCCCTGGTGCGGCTGGAGGAGCTGTCGGACCAGAAGAACGCCCCCTACCAGCACATGTTCCGCCTGTGCTACCGGGTGCTGCGGCACTCCCAGGAAGACTACCGCAAAAACCAGGTGCCCGCCCGCCCGCCCAGCTGGCTGGAGCCCTCCAGGGCCCCCTGCACTGCTCGCGGGCTTGCTCGCTCCCTCACTGGCCCTTTCCTTCATTCAGCACACACCTGCCGAGGCGCGCACTGCGTGCCGGGCACGTGGCAGGCCCCGGGCTGTGACAGGGCCGGCTCCGCGGCACGCGGCCTGGCTCTGCTCAGAGGGCCTTGTGCTGGCGTTAGTGCTCTTTTGCTGCCCGAAGTTCTTATTTTTTTAACAGTTGAAATCAACCCCCCCCCTTTAAAATAAAAGAGAGATTTTATTTATTTTTTAGAGAGAGAAGAGGGGAGGAAGAGAGGGAGAGAAAGGTTGATTGATTGCCTTTTGCATGCTCCCAAGTGGGGACCTGGCCCGCAACCCAGGCATGTGCCTTGACTGGGGATCGAACTGCAACCTTTCAGTTCGCAGGCCAGAGCTCAGTCCCCTGAGCCACACCAGCCAGGGTGCTGTCTTGAAATTCTTAATTTTTGAACAGGGGTCCTGCTGTTTAATTTTGCACTGGGCCCCACAAGTTATGTAGCTGGTCCTGCCAGACAGGCGAGGCCCCTCCCTGGGGAGGTCTCACTCTGGCCGGGAGACAGACCGTGCACTGAGTAGCTGTATTGTATAACACCCTCTTCCGCCCAGTGTGGGCTTCCTCTCCTGGACCCCCACCTTTCTAGGGTCAGGGTCCCCCGCCAGTGCCAGGGGGTCTGGAGGACAGCCACACCCCCTGAGGCTCGCTTGTCCCCCCGCAGGAGCACATCGCCAAGCAGTTTGGGATGATGCAGTCCCAGATCGGCTACGACATCCTGGCCGAGGACACCATCACCGCCCTGCTGCACAACAACCGGAAGCTGCTAGAGAAGCACATCACTAAGACCGAGGTGGAGACCTTTGTCAGCCTGGTGCGCAAGAACCGGGAGCCCAGGTAGGCCCACCACCTCCACCCTGCCCAGGGCGGAAAGTCCGCCGCTGCTGGTTGTTAAAATACTGACGTCTGCCTCTGTTGGTAAATTGCCTCCCTGCTGAGGCCCTGGCCTCCCCAGCCTCTCCCAGGGCCCCTCCCAAATTGGGCCCAGTCTGGCTGCGAGAGGGTTGCTGCCTGGGGCGGCCTGAGGCCTTCAGACCCTCCTCTGGTTGCAAAGTCAGTGCCTGTATTGAATCAGTTGATAAATATTTTGAATATCATTCCTGTCCTTGTGCCTCCTTTATCCTGGTCCCCTGAACCCTGCCTAGCCTCCCGCCTCCCCAGGGTGGCACCCCTGGCTGTCCCTGACAGTGCATCTCCAAGCTTTGGTGAGGGAGCCTGTAACAGCCAGCTGGGGAAGAGGGGGGGGGGCTCCATCCCCTGGGCCAGCCTCTGAGGCCCCTCCCCTCCCCCTGCTGTCGCCGCCCCAGGTTCCTGGACTACCTATCTGACCTGTGTGTGTCCAACCACATCGCCATCCCCGTCACCCAGGAGCTCATCTGCAAGTGTGTGCTGGACCCCAAGAACAGCGACATTCTCATCCAGACCGAGTGAGCGGGCGTGATGTCTCCTGCCCACACCCCGCGTCCCGCAGCCGGGCTTGCACCCTGCCCAGCTCCCCAGCTGCCTCGGAGCGTGGGCCCCAGCTGGGTTCAGGCTAGGATTGGCACCTGCGCTCTCTTCATATACGTACCCAGTACTTGCTGCGTGCCTAGCTCTGGGCTGGCGTGGGGTCGGGGAGGAGGGGGCACAGGAGAAGGAGCCAAGGCCCCCTGCCCTCGAGAAGCTCATGGTTTCTTTGGGGTCCCGAGCTGCAGGTGGGTCCGCATGGGAGGCAGCACAGGAGTCCGACGGGCTCTCAGCCAAGCTCCGGAGGTTAGGGTGGTGTGGCCGGGCATGCCTGGGAGGGCTCTGGGCCTGGAGTCCTGCCCTGGCCCCGCTCCCTGTGACGAGTGGCCTTGGTCTGCAGGCTTCGGCCGGTGAAGGAGATGGCCCAGGCCCACGAGTACCTGACCATCGAGTACTCCGAGGAGGAAGTGTGGCTCACTTGGACCGACAAGAATAATGAGCACCACGAGAAGAGCGTGAGGCAGCTGGCCCAGGAGGCACGGGCCGGCAATGCCCACGACGAGAATGTGCTCAGCTACTACAGGTGACTGACCCCCACCCCCCGCCCCCGACCCCAGTGCTTCTGTGCCCTGTGGCCTTCTCAGGAGCCCTCAGCCAGTCCCCGTTGAGCTATGAGCTCCCGCAGCCTCACTGGGGCTCCAGCCTCCACCTGCCCGCAGCACAGCCTTCACCAGGGAGGCTACCCGAAGGTGACCTTGGGGCCGGAGGAGCACTGGGCGGCCTTGAGGCCAGGCTTAGCTCAGTGACAGGCCTGAAGGAAACCCAAACCTGTCTCCACACACACATGTCACAAACAAGAATACTACATAACACTTACCAAATGTTCACTATATACCAGGCACTGTTCAAAGCCCTTCACCCCATCACGCACCTAAGCCTCAACAGCCCTGAGAGGTAGGGACTGTCATCGCCCTGTGTGAGGCTGAGACGGGCGTGGACAGGTAGAGGAACTGCCCAAGGTTACAGAGCTGTGAGTGGCGAGCCGCAGTTCTGGCTGCGGAGCCCCTGGCGGGGGCTGCAGGGCTGCGCTGGAGGCAGAGGGCATGCCCTCGCCCGGTGCAGAGCAGAGCTGCTCGCCGCTGTCTCTACAGCCCCTCCACCCCCGCCCCTGCTCTCCCAGTTCTGCCCTCCCTCCTGCCTGAGGCTGGCCCCCCTCCTGGCGCTCTCCTTTTCTTACCCCGGCTTTTCCCTCAGCCACCCGTCTTCCCACGGAGACCTGCCCTGACTAAGCCAGAAAGCACTTTCATCCTTAGCAAGTTGGGAGAAATTTTCAAATACTCATAAATCTAGACTTTTTTCTTTCACCTTTTTTACTCAGAGTTGTGTCCTTTCTGTGACAGTGGCCGTGCAGTTTAGCCTAAGTTCCTTTGCCACTTTCTTGACTGCTAAACACGCCCAGGCTGTGCTAATAGTCCTCACCATCCTCCCTGCCCTGAAGGTACCAGCTGAAGCTCTTTGCCCGCATGTGCCTGGACCGGCAGTACCTGGCCATCCACGAGATCTCCCAGCAGCTGGGTGTTGACCTGATCTTCCTGTGCATGGCGGACGAGATGCTGCCCTTTGACCTGCGTGCTTCCTTTTGCCACCTGATGCTGCATGTGCACGTGGACCGCGACCCCCAGGAGCTGGTCACGCCCGTCAAGTTTGCCCGCCTCTGGACCGAGATCCCCACAGCCATCACCATCAAGGAGTGAGAGGGGTGAGGGAGGTTGGGTGGGGCACGGTGAGGTGGGAGGGCCCCAGGGATTCTCACGCCTCACTGCCCCCACCCCCAGCTATGATTCCAACCTCAATGCTGCCCGAGATGACAAGAAGAACAAATTTGCCAGCACCATGGAGTTCGTGGAGGACTACCTCAACAACGTGGTCAGCGAGGCCGTGCCTTTTGCCAACGAGGACAAGAACAAGCTCACCTTTGAGGTGCATGGGACTCTGTGGGGCTCACTGGGCTTCAGATATTCTCTGGGGTGGGGTGTGGGATCCAGCACCTCGCATCCCTCAGTAGCCACAGCCAGTGCGGGGGCATAGACCGCTGAGACTCTCCCACCCTGGAGAGCTCTGCCTCCCCCTTGTCCTCAGCGTATATGGCCCCCGTCTCTCCCATAGGTCACAGGCCACTGCCGGAAGCCACCCCCGTTCTTCCTGAATTTCTGTCCTATCTCCTCCACAGTAGCCTCCTTTGCAGGCCTCTCTTCCTCAGTAACCCACTAGGGCCAGGCAGCCCTTGTCTGGGACCCTTGGTTCTGTGTCCACGCAGCCCCACTACCTTAGAGGAACCTTATCCTCATTATACCTTCTTTGCCCCTGTTTCCAGAGCTGGCCCCGCCTGTCACGCTTTTGCCCGCCCACTCTCACCGGCCCCGCCCCTTCTCCGCAGGTGGTCAGCCTGGCGCACAATCTCATCTACTTCGGCTTCTACAGCTTCAGCGAGCTGCTGCGGCTCACACGCACGCTGCTCAGCATCATCGAC
This sequence comes from Micronycteris hirsuta, assembly GCA_004026765.1. Lineage (NCBI taxonomy): Eukaryota > Metazoa > Chordata > Mammalia > Chiroptera > Phyllostomidae > Micronycteris > Micronycteris hirsuta. Next base: position 1,093 of record PVJI01004423.1, on the reverse strand, counting down.
TGCGTGCAGGGGCCCCCGGCCGTGCTGCAGGCCTACGAGGACTCGGGCGGTGAGGCTTGCTGCCCCGGCCATCCACCACCCCCTCGGTTTCTCCGTCACCTCTTCATGCTCTCCGATCAACCCCTGTGCCGCCTACCTCCTGGCTCTGCCGTGAGAGGGCGCCTTTCGGCCCAGTCCCCTTCCGCCTAGGCCGGACCTGCGGCGCCCCTGCCCAGGCGCTGTGGAGACCCCAGGGTCTGGGCGAGATGTCTGCCAACGCAGCTTTGTCTTGAGGGAGGGAGGAGGGAGGAGGGGAGACACAGCCCCTGCCTGGGGAGCTCCTGGTTTGATGGGGAGACAGAGTCCTACCACTGGGGAGTGTGAGGAGGAAGAGGGGACAGCCTGAGGGACGGAGCCACAGCCCTGCCCTTCGGGACACCTCCAGGTGGCATCACCTTGTCTAAACAAAGTGCGTAGAGACTGACACCTGGCTTTCAGTGCTCTCCACACAGTGTCCCCTCAGTACCCCGTGCTCTGTGGTGCCTGTCGTGGTGGCCCGTGTGAGAAATCTCACTGATTTCCCCACACGCTTCACCTTTGCCCTGGCCCTCCCTTGTCCCAGGTTTGGCTGAAAGCTCACCACCCCCTGAGAACCTTCCTGGGTTAGCCTCGCCCCTGAGCGTGGCTTTGCCCTGCAGCTGAGGAAGACAGAGTCAGACTGGTGTGCCTGCTGTGACCCCCGCACCCCTGCTCTCTGCTCCTCAGGCAAGAACGTGCGGCGGTCCATCCAGGGCGTGGGCCACATGATGTCCACCATGGTACTGAACCGCAAGCCGTCTGTCTTTGGTGGCCCCAGTCTGCCGGCCGATGCCGGGGCTGCTGAGCCGCTGGACAGAAACAAGTTCGAGGAGAATGAAGACATTGTGGTGATGGAGACCAAGCTGAAGATCCTGGAAATCCTGCAGGTGAGCGGGCAGGAGCATGGTGGGGGGCGTTGGGGACAGGGCAGGAGAGGGGGCCGGCAGGGAGAGCTCGGGGGGGTCGCAGTATCCAGCACTGGGAGGCTCCCCAGTGGTTGGCAGTTCAGTGCAGTGGTTCTCAGTGTGGTCCTCCA